>JAUMHQ010000048.1:16655076-16667994 GCA_032361165.1 Enteromius paludinosus
TGCCTTCTTCCGGCTCGCTCCCTGGACAGCACGCCAAACTTACTTTTACTTATCATGAGGAAGCGCGAACTCGTGAAGATGCTTTGATGCAGAAATTGAACTTTAATCAATGAACTTTCCTGCAGGACCGCTATCCCAATACATCCAAATCTGCTTGATTCAGGGATTGATCATAGGATGTCACTGAGTGGCCAGTTTAGTCAGTTTAAGTGTAATTCTAATTGAAAATATGTTTGATTGAATCTGAAGAAAATGGTTGCAATGTAAAAACCAAAGATTATCAGTGATCTGAAAGCGTTTTCAGGCAAGGAATGGGCCCAGATGGCAGTAAGAGATGACAGAAGTTTTAAACACGCTTATAATTAGCATTTGTGATTTTAAAGAATAAAGTATTCTGCAGGAAATGATGTTTTGGGGGTTAAATTTTTTTGAATATGAGTTTAGAGCATTTGATTCTTTTTATTTTTTAAGTTTATGTTCTCAGAATCTCTCGAATGTGTATTAATAGACTTTCTCTAATAAAATACTAATGCCTTTGTTGAATTGTTTTCAAACAATTCAGCAAAAATTTTGATTGCAAATGTATTGAGGGGAGACTGGGCAAGTTGCCGCACTTACATTAAATGCGGTATTGTTTGATGAATTTGTTTCTGGAAAATGATACCATCACCATTTCTAACAATTCATTGAACAGCAAAAATGGAGCACGTAGCCAACAGTAGCTTAATAAGTAACAATAATATTACGCTGTGCACGCGCCTGACATTGTACCATCTCACGTTACATTAAACCTTCCTTGTCATAATGGTATTTCTGCGACTTAAATTGCAATTTACATCAAAATATGACTGTCAATTTGACAGATTTTATTCGAATGGACTATAAAGCCGCAGTTTTCTTCTACAGTAGCTCTGTCGGCTTCCTCGGTCTTTTCTTTTATCACCACCCGCCTCTTAAACTTCTCATCGCACAAACTGACCTTTTCCTAAACCCCTCCTTAATCGCTACTGACCAATCCTTCCTTAGAAACTGTGCTACTGTGCGGTTTTTTCTGTCGTGAGTCTACGGATGGTTGGGGTGTTTAAGTTTAAATGCGGTTAACTTATATTTTCCAAAACTACGTGACAAAATGTTGTACCAGGATAATGTTTTTTGAGAAGTGCATGCTTGCTCCAAGGTAAATTATATTACTAATTACGATTTTTAACGTCATTAGTTTACTGATGAATTAGGGAAGTGTAGTTATGTTATAATTAAACGTTAGGGGGATCTGCCTACTTATATATTCACTGCCACACATTTATAATTACCTACACAGTTTCTCTATTTAGTTGTACATATTATTTATTGTACTGTAATACTTTTATCTACTTGAGCCAGTAGAGGGCGTATGGAGCCAGTACGAGTCATCGAGACCTAAGCTCAGACTATAAATATTTAAACATCCCCAATTATTAAAACAACATCTTATTTCTAGGCAATTTAAAATATATGCGATGACACATTTTCCCTCACTCACCTTACTTTATGCAATTCTTACTTCTTTAAATGTATGCACCAGATGTTAATTTCTTTAATATTTAATGTTTAGGTTCATAATTTTAATGGGAAGTATTAACTGAATCCAGAAATTAAACGCATGTCCAGTGTACAGATTCATTAAATGAACATTAAATAAAAGATGCATCAGTTGTGTAAATAATTGTGCTACTGATTTCTACATCTTATTAGTTAAATAAAGCCCACCGTTTTACTTTATTTCGGCTTGCAAAGTTTTCCGCTTGGCCAAAGAATTTCAGTGTTATAAAGTAAAAGTGAGTGCATGGATCCAGTTAGCGGTTCAGATATTCAAGCCCCCCCACTACGGAAGCCTCTGCATACCTCATGATACAATGGCCCTGTTGTGTCCAACAGGACTACCACCTTCACCACCCAGCACCTTTACCATTTCAGTGCACACTGCAGCAAAAGAGCGGTTCTCCTTATCTGAAGCTCCACAGAAAACGTCATGCCTTTCAAGAGTTTTAAACATTTAAAACCAAATCTGTTCACAGGAACAACTCTCAGCGTTCAAGTCTGCTTGCGGATTATACTGTGCTCGACAGCTCGGATGATCGATGATTTCAACAGATGTGAAGTTTGGGGAATCAACCAGCACAATGAGTCTTGATCTGGACATTCGCCAGTGGATCGTTTGGAGAATCAGTGGAATATTACACACATCATCTGGGAGTGCAATGATTTAAAGACTGTCATGGAGTACCTCAAGGCTGCACCAGGTTAGTAAACACAAGCTTCAGAACATGCAGTTTTTCCTAACATATGCTAACTTTGCTCAAAGGATGTCTTGCTCAGTAGAGTTTGCTTAGTGGTATAAAAATCTACTTTTATTACAACAACATGAAAAAAAAAAAAAAAAAAACACCAATAAGTATCAGACATTTCTGAGATTTTCTTTAATCTTTCCTTTTAGTCAAAACAACTGTAACAGGTGCAAGCTGTGCTTCATTCAAGTCCATTGGGCAGTCAGGGACGAGTCAAGATCACTTCTGACAAACATAAGGTCGACCACTTAACATGCTTTATTTCAGCATTCAAAATAATTAAAAACATCTCAAATTATTATACATATACAAAATAGGTACAGATCCTCTTGTTTTAACCCCCCTATGGTGTGCTTCTCTCATCATTTTAGGACTTTTCTATTTGATTGACTGTTTTATGCTTTTTAAAAAACCCGGGTGAAAAAAAAAATCCTGCTTACAGAAGGATGGGAAAGAAATGGGGATATAGCTGGAAGCAACTGGACTACATTGGGGTGTTTTGTAAAGAAACCAAAAGACAACAACCAAAAAGTGTCAAAAGGTGTTTGGAAAATAACAACAGACTCCACCTGCTTATTCTACACTCGAAAAGACTGTGTGCATCACAGCTACAGTATGCTTCTTTACAAAAGCTCTGCTGTCTGGCTCTTAGCTTACACTTCAGAAAGAGAGGCATCTGTTACAACTGGGCAGCAAGATATTAGGATTTCTTTAGCACCAAAGGCCCTGTGAGCAAAAGCAACGAACAATACAATACTTTTAGAAAAAAGCAAAACTCTAGAATTCCTTGCTGACAGGACCTCATGAGGAAATAGCACCTTTACAGCTGTCACTTGATCCTTTAATCATACTTCTGCCAAGTAAAATCCTGACCTGGTGTTGGTCAACACTGGGAATTGCAGGTTTCTTTTTTGAGGTAGCCATAAGACATCAAAACAATGTTGAACCCCTGTCTCTACTAGATGTACTTTGTGTGACTCTTGAGAGGAACGTTGGTATTCGGCACCCGGTGGTCCTAATGGGTATAACACAAAGACACTTAAATGTCATTTTACAGATTTATTTAACACCTGAACATGGTACAAAGCATTTGGTTTTGCTCTTTCATTGTCCTTCCTCAGTGGTTGAAAAAAAGTCACTTGCATCAGTGATGTTTCTTTAAAACTCCAGGGGGATTTTACACGTTATAAGTATATATTATTTTCTTGTTGTCAGTGAAACAAATGAGTCTTCTAAAGTGTCCTCAGTGTGGATGGTGACAAAATAGTGGTCCAAAAAAAAGCCTGATAACACACAACCACTGTCTTCTGAAGCGCAGGTCTAAGCAAGTGGACCATTTGGACAGCCAAATTGAATTCTAGGGTTTGACTTTAATGCATAGAAAAGATTTTAGAGAGATGATTGCTAGAAAAAAACACACACGCACACAAACAATCTCAAGTCCAGATTTCTTTTTTACAAGAAGCAGACTGGGCCAACTTCAATGCCAAATTCCTGATTAGGTGCACCAACGTCCATAGGGGCGATGTCAATAATAGGCAGACGGGATGTTTTCGTTGTTTTGTAGTCGATGACTGTCTTGCCCCATGCACCGGTGTGCGACTGGAGAGATGGGAAGAAGGAAAACAGGGATAGAATTAGAGCCTATACAAAACCATTGCTATAGTATAAAACATTTATGTTGCTAAATTAGCAATCACTTTCTGCTTTTATTCTCATATGGAAATTAATTCAGATAACAGCTACTGCTATAATCACATTGAAGTCATGCTTTCAAGTCATTTTAACAGTTTATCTTGTTTTAGCTCCCACATTCAAATGAATTGTACTGTTGCAGTATTCAGACTGTGTGATGGTTACATCAAAAACTAATAAAGATGGAGAACTCACCGTGCAACCATCCTCAGTGACACTGTATGTGAAGCGGCTGTTGCCCTCTGCTCTGATCTCGATCTCGTTAGAGCCCTGGAGCAGAAGAGCCTTCTTCAGGTTGCCAGAAGCCTGGTCCATGTATGCAATGCTGTTCTTGCAGTGGTATGTGATATTCTGGGAGGCCTCAGTGGACATGAGGCGCAGGAAGGTGAGCTGAATGTTGACGTCCTCAACCTTGGAGCCCTCGCTGCCATACTCGAACTGTGGGTTTTGAGAGGAAAGCACAGGAAAATTAGCAAATAAAATAAACAAACATATGAGGACAAAGTCTATTATGCATTTCGGCCTAGTGGACATCCTCACCTGGAAGCCATCAGTCATGGCCTCTCCGAACCAGACGTGCTTCTTCTCCTTGATGTTCTTGCTTGTGTACCAGTTCTTCTTGGGAATGGAAGTCTCAGCTGGGTAGACGCAGGTCTCGCCTGTTTCCATGTTGCAGTAGACCTTGATGGCATCCTGGTTGCAGCCCTGGTCAGGGTCAATCCAGTACTCTCCTGTGTTTTATTTTTTGAGAAGGATACGATTAATCTATGCATGGACATGCAGGGTTAGAAATATAAAAGGACGTTCAAATTTAGGAATTTAGTGCAATGGAGAAAGGGAACGTACCGCTCTTCCAGTCTGGGTGGCACATCTTCAGGTCACGGCAAGTGCGTGCGGGATTCTTCTTGGTGCCATCTGGGCTGATGATGCTCTCGATCTGTTGGCTCAGGGACTTGAGGGTGGTGTCAACCTCGAGGTCACGGTCGCGCATCACATTGGCATCGTCAGCACGGTATGAGCGGAAGGGATCAGGGGCCTTCTCCTGTGGCTGGGCAATGAAGCCGATATCAAATCCACCACCAGAAGGTCCAGGAGGTCCAGGGAGTCCGGGAGGTCCAGGAGGTCCCTATACCACAGAGCAAAACAAATATGGAGGGTTATTAAGTGTATATTTGGTTTTATTGGTTCACAGTAATTTAGAAAAGGAAAGAATCACCCACAGATGGTCCAATTTCTCCACTGCGACCACGGGGTCCAGGAGGTCCAATGGGTCCAGGAAGTCCGCCCATACCATCCTTACCAGCGGGTCCAGCAGATCCAGCAGGTCCCTATTAATACCAAAAGAAGATGAACAGAATGAACTCCGAAACATACTCAGGCCAACAAGTATATGCTTTAAATTCTTGATCAAAGCAGAGAAATTATGGAAGTACAAATGTGCAGCAAAATGTTATAATAATTTTAAATATTTTGCAATAATGCATACTCTAGGTCCACCAGGTCCAGAAGCTCCAGCAGGTCCAGGCTCTCCAGAGGGTCCCTGAGAACAAGAATAAGAGAAATTAAACAGGATTCAAGCTACAGATATTATATTTGAGATTTATACTCTAAATTCCATAAGAGTCATTTACAGGAGGTCCTGGGGGTCCCTGCATTCCGGTAAATCCTCTGTGTCCCTTCATGCCTCTCTCACCAGCCTCACCAGTCTCACCCTTGTCTCCACGAGCTCCAGAGGGTCCCTGGATAAAGTCATTACACCTCAGATGACAATACAGTGTATATCACAAAAGGAGCTACATGTAGACTCTAGTTTGGCAATTCCTTCGAAGTTTGAGTTGGGACTTACAGAGGGTCCACGGGGACCAGCAGGGCCAACAGCGCCAGCGGGACCAGCAGGGCCCTAAGAAGAAACAAATCAGATGATTTACAATACTCCCATGGCTTTTTAAGCCATCAACAGTCGATTTCCTTTTTGGAGATGAGACACTTACAGACTCTCCACGATCACCAGTCTTTCCAGCAGGGCCAATGGGTCCAGGAGCACCAGGAGGTCCAGGAGCACCGGGGGTACCAGAAGCGCCAGTCTCACCACGGTCACCCTAGGTCAGGAGCAGAAGAACACAATCTCAGTCACAAAGCCTAATGTGTGGTGTAGGGGTTTGACTTGTATGGGAAACTATGAAGACTGCAGCTCACCTTGGGGCCAGCAGCACCATCACGACCAGCAGAGCCCTCATTACCTGGAGTACCCTAATGTAAAGCAAATTACACAGATGTCAACACGGAATGGTTTCATTTATGTAGGTAAGTACTGGTATATAGGTGTATATCCTCACCTCACGACCAGGCTCACCAGGTGGTCCAGCCAATCCAGGGGGTCCCATGGGTCCAGGAGGTCCACGCTCACCAGAGGGACCAGATGGTCCTTGTTTGCCAGGCTCTCCCTAAATGGCATGAAGACAATAATGAAAGCTATACCATGATGGATGCTTAAGATCCACCAAGATAAACACTTGAAAGTAGATACTGGTTGAATAAAACAACCATAGCTCAAGATTGTCTGGAAGTACACAAGACAGTTGCATGCTATGGAGTTCTTGTGTTATATTGAGACATCAGATAGAGTAAAACAAGGGAGAAAAAACACTCACAGATGGGCCGTTGAGACCAGGGAAACCACGCTCGCCTCTCTGTCCAGGAAGACCAACAATACCACGCTGACCAGCGATACCTTGAGGTCCAGGGATACCAGCAGAGCCCTGCAAGAAACATATTAGTGTTTATTAGACAGTTTGGATTTTTTTTAACTAAAAATTGTTACCGCTAAATATCTACCAGTCTATACTAGCGTGGACATCAGACATGGATAGGAAGACAGAGGATGAATCGTATTTTCCTCTAGCAGAGAATGAACTACGACAACCAGTTGTGCTAATAAGCACACAGTGGTCTTAGAATTGGACTAATACCAATAATCAATTAAATGACTACCACTTATGGTAGACAGAAAACTGAAGCACAATTATTAATAAGTTATAAATTGGATGTAAGATAAATATGAAAATTAAGACTAAAGCATATAAAACAAAACTAATCCATAAACTAAGAAAAGAATCCAAATATTTTTAAACTATCTTGTTTTTTTTTTGGTGTGGATGACTTATGAGAAAAGAAACTGAGAGGCCAGTAATAATAGATACACATTTAACTGATCACTGTGCAAGATGAACTATATTAAAGCATGTAGTTTGCCAAAAGGCGTCACATTTGGCCAGTTAGGATGTTGGGAAAGATTTTGTGGTCAAATGAGACCAAAGGCAATATTTTGTGCATATATAACACTGCCAGTATGAGGATTTGAGAGAACTGGTTTAGGCATCCTAATAATTTTACAAGACACTGAAGTCGATTCCTAAGTAATCTGGTTATGGTCATGTATTTGACAAGGCCAGAAGAGAAAGCAATAATTTTATTGATTTTCACTTACGGAAGGACCCTCAGCTCCAGGATTTCCTTTCTCACCAGGGGCACCAGGTGGTCCAGCAGCACCAACCTCACCAGTGCGCCCAGCAGGTCCTGTCTCACCACGGTTACCTTTCTGGCCCTCCTTACCAGGGACTCCAGAAGGTCCAGGGGGTCCAGCGTTTCCCTAGGACAAGAAGCAATTAGAGAACCATTGTTAATTATGGAAGAGGATCACTGTCACTACTTTGATCTTTTAATTAGTGCTATCTATATCAGTGTTATAGAGATTCTTACAGCAGGGCCGGGAGGTCCAACACGGCCGGCAGCACCAGGGAAGCCAGTAGCACCCTTAACAAAAATGTAAAAATGGATTAGCTCAATAGTAACAGTGTAATTTTGAACTGTGGCAAGTACAAACTGAACACCCAAAAATATCAAATTAAGGAAGTCATACTCACAGGAGGACCAGCAGCACCACGGGCACCCTTGGGTCCAGTAGCACCAACAGGACCCTGTATAGCACAAATCATTTTGATTAATAATGTGTGTCAACATTAGTAAAGAAACTATTACTATGTTGGTCAAACATTATAAAACCAGCACAAGTCTGTTTTGGTTCAGAAGATCACACCTGAGGTCCGGGGGCACCAGTTGCTCCGGCAGGTCCTGGAGCACCACTATCACCCTTAGCACCATTGTCTCCAGGCTCTCCCTTAGCTCCAGGCAGACCATCGGCACCCTGTTGGACAAAAATTAGATGTTTGAAATAAGAACTGGTATGCAATAATAAAAGATTTTATAAGAATATATATACTAGAGTTTGTTACTCACAGGAGGTCCAGCAAATCCTGCGGGTCCGGGAGGACCAGTCTCTCCACGCTCACCCTATTTGTAATTGAAGAAAAGTTGATGCCATCAGATCATTTTAATGGTCAGTTTCATGTAATATATGTGTGTATTTTAAAGTCAAGCATTATGCTTACAGGTGGTCCACGGGCACCATTAGGTCCAACAAGTCCAGGAGCACCAGTCTCTCCCTATTTTAAAATACAAATGATAGAACCATAGTTTAATATGTTTTTCAGCTCTGTGAGATGGATACATTATGGATATATGGAATCTACCTCAGAATACACTCACCTTGTCACCAGGAGCACCAGCAGGTCCAGGAGGTCCAATTGGTCCGGTCATACCACGGATGCCATCTTTACCAGGGACACCATCAGTGCCCTTGGCACCTTGGTCACCCTGGGATAAGAGAAAATCATGAGTTTTGAGAATTTGCTCTATTCAGCTCAGTTGCTCAGTTTGCTGTGCATTAATACTTTTCTTGTCAGGTGCATCATTAGTACTCACTCTGTCACCCTTAAGACCTGGCAGACCAGCAGCACCACGCTCGCCGGGCATTCCTTGAAGTCCGGGAGGACCCTGAGCACCAGGGGCACCTGGGACACCAGCATCACCCTAAGGAAGCAAGAAAAGTTCATCTTAATGCTATCGTTCACTTCAGGGTATTGGATTTACATTGAAGAGTATCCTACAGATTTTGCTTAGCTGATCGCCCTAAATGTGTGGTATAACATCAAGGACAGGTGAGACCCACCTTGGCACCATCGTTACCAGCTGAACCAGGAGAACCACGGCCACCAGCAGGACCAGAAGGGCCAGGGGCACCACGCTCACCAGGGAATCCTCTGTCGCCCTGGGTAGAAAGTATCAAGAGATATCATCAGTTCTTGTCCATCTCTCATCTCTACAGCTACAGTCAGCTTTATGGACAATGTTGCTATTTGGTGATCTTGCTGAAGATACTCACTCTAGATCCAGCAGGTCCAGGAGCTCCAGCCTCTCCAGGAACACCCTGTAATATGCCAAGAAGGCAAATAAGTATTGTATTAGCTGGCCTTTTATTTTCAATGAGGGTTTCTAAGGGACTTAATTACTGTTGCCCATAGCCCAAACTCCACGATTGGGTGTCCTTTAAGCCTAAGTATACTTGCAAGCATTGCTACACCATAAATTCCCTCTAATTATCTTATAAAATAAGTGCACAGCCTTACGTTTATACAAAATAAACAGCAGTTGCATATCAACACACTGGCTAGCAACTTACCTGCTCACCAGACTTGCCAGGCTCACCAGTAGCTCCCTGAGGTCCTGGAAGACCCTGTCATTCAGATGCACAACAAAGAGATGAGCACACCAATACCAATGTAACCAAAAATACTGTGCTTTGGGTAAGATGAGAAACTCACTCACCTGGAATCCAGGAGGACCAGCAGGTCCCTGTTCACCTCTCTCACCAGAAGGCCCCTATTCATAAAAAATATCATGAGACCCTATGTTCAAAGAAGTTCATTAGAGTAACTACATTCAGTGTTAAAAATTGAAGCTGAAGATGTACTTTAATACTAGCCGCTATATATATATATATATAAACATTTTGATAGTTTGTATGATGGATTAGCAGGACCACTGTTTTACATGAAACTTAAATTAAATTATAGGAAACCACATGGCAGATACTAAAGTGCTACTTACAGCAGGTCCAGGAGCACCAGGGGCACCAACATCACCATCCTTACCGGGAGCACCCTATAGTTAAATACAAAAAACAAAAATAAGCAACAGATTTCAACACTACGATATTAAACAAGCTCGGTTGTGGTGTGGAAAATAAAAGCTAAAGCTACTTACAGTGGCACCAACAGCACCCATCACACCTCTCTCACCAGGTTTGCCAGCCTCACCCTGTACAGCAGCAGAAGAAAACATCAAACTTAGAAAATGTTTAGTAACAAATACACATGGAATCTGACCTCAAAAGTTTCTTATACATAGACGGTAAACTGGGGTGGATTGTCTGTAACTTGGCTATACAGTGAGCATATTGACTTTTTAAAAAAGAGTAATCACTCACAGCAGCACCCTTAGGTCCAGGGAATCCCATGACACCAGGCTGACCTCTGGCTCCAACGGGGCCAGGTGGTCCAGGGCGGCCATCTTGTCCAGGAGAACCCTGTCAAAAATAAAACAAGAAGTCCTGTGAGTTTACTCACCCTGTATGAATAACTAGGGATGCTGTAATAGAGCTTCTCAGCAAGAGATTTAATGGATATTATTATGTACAGTATGGGAACTGAGTGAACATGGAGCTGATGGTTTGTCTTAACATTCTGGAGAATTGTGTGGGAACTTACAGAAGGTCCGGTCTTTCCATCAGGTCCAGGGCTGCCAGGGCTACCAGTCATACCCTGTTATGAGAATGAAGATAGGGGGGTCAAACAGTACTCACTGGAACATTAATACACAAACAGTGCAACCAAATGGTGTGTAGCATTGCTACTGATATAAGCATTCTCACCTTGGATCCTGGCATACCAGGTTCACCGTTGCGGCCAGGCTCACCAGTGGCACCCTTAGGTCCAACAACTCCAGGGCCTCCACGCTCACCAGGGGCACCCTGTTATTAAGATCAGGGAGCGTTGCATTTATCATGATCACTATGTATCGTTGGTAAACTATTGTGTATGAATGCAATACTATCCTAATCAGAATTTTCTGCTTAATTGCTAACTTAAAAAGTATGTTTTTGTAGACTCACCTTAGGACCTGAAGATCCATCAGCACCAGGGAAACCACGAGCACCAGGAGCACCCTGCACAAAGAGGCGTGTAACTGTTATGGTCAGGGCCACTTTAAGGTTGTTACAAATGGAGATGTTTTGTTGTGGGTACGTACACGTTCACCAGCGGGTCCACGGACACCAGCAGCACCGGGCTCACCACGAGCTCCTCTCTTGCCTTCCTCACCAGGGGGGCCAGGGGGACCCTGAACTCCTTGGGCACCCTGGGTAAGCACACAAGAAATAGAAGATTGTTAGAAATGATTGTAAACATCAAAGGCAAAGTTTCTTTGTGAAAAATCAGTACTTTTTTTTTGTTGTTTTTGCAAAGCTGTAGAATGTTTTACCAAAAATGGTTTAGTTTATACTTACAGCCTCTCCCTTAGCACCAGCCTCTCCTTTGGAACCAGGGGCACCGACCTCACCCTGTAAAATGAACAAAAACAGTCAAGAAGATGTAGGCAGAATAGCCTCTAAAAAAAGAAAAAGTGAATGTCTAAAATTATTGCTATTTTGTGTAAAAAAAAAAAAAGTAGCTTAAGACCTGAGAAGAAATGGACACTTACGGTGTTACCCTTAGGGCCTGGGGCACCAGCAGCTCCAGATGGTCCAGGAGGACCACGAGGTCCAGGGAAACCAGGAGCACCAGCAATACCAGGAGCGCCCTATAGGTGGCAGCAGAGGGAAACAAATACGTGGCTGTTAATACTGTATACTAACACCAATGTTATAATCCATGAGGAAATAATTTTGACCTGAATGTGGACTTTTATCAAGAAAATGAGAATTTGTTGATCAAGATTAAGACAATACTTACAGGACCACCCTTAGCACCAGGGGCACCATCAGCTCCATTGTTACCCTAGAGCAGAAGGAACGCAAAATGGACAAGGTGGTCAGAACTGAAAGGCGCAAATAACTGAGAATTAAGATTACAAACATTTAGATGATGTGATAAATAAAAAGATTGACTCACAGCGGGTCCAGCAGCACCAGCAGGTCCAGGGTTACCAGGCTCACCACGGGCTCCCTGAGGTCCCTCTGCACCACGGCCTCCCTGAGCACCAACCTCTCCCTGGAGAAAGCAACAAGAAGGGTGAGACAGGTCAACAAAACGCATATAAAGTTTCACAAGGGTCATCTCAACCCTTAATGTAAAATGCAGCATTGTGTATTTCTATGATGCTAGAGGAAAAGTTTGTTTGCCAGCTTTGACCTACTACTACATTTACCAGGAAGTAATTATTGGCCTAATTAATTGAGATGATTGACAGCTGCCAAGAACATCTGTTTCTGTCAGTGCCACCTTGTGGTACTCTAGCTCCTGTTTGGTTTGATTTGGAATTTGAATATGTCTGATCATGTGAACAAATGAGAATTTTTTTTTTTTACCTTAGCTCCAGGGCCACCAGGGAATCCTGGGGGACCAGCGGGGCCAGTTGGGCCCTAAAAAAAGAGGGAGAAAATAAATTATAGTTTATAACATTTCACACATTTCATTACTCATATAAAAAAGGCTACTTACAGGAGGACCAGCAGCTCCAGCGGCACCATCGTTACCACGAGCACCCTGAAAAATGTAAAAACATGATAAATTGGAACTTATTCATTATTAATATTCATTTGTGCACAGTTAGGTAAATGCTGTGTTTTATTTTTGATGGATGATCTCAACCCATTTAAAATGATTCAAAAAGTGCAGTATGTCTTTTCAGAATGATGTTAAGCCACCGTGAAACTATCTATATATATCTAACTATAGCATATTAATACTTCAACATAAGTAATATATTACAATATTAATAAAGT
>JAUMHQ010000048.1:16670661-16717350 GCA_032361165.1 Enteromius paludinosus
GTGTTTTATTTTTGATGGATGATCTCAACCCATTTAAAATGATTCAAAAAGTGCAGTATGTCTTTTCAGAATGATGTGAAACTATCTATATATATCTAACTATAGCATATTAATACTTCAACATAAGTAATATATTACAATATTAATAAAGTTTATGCTTAAAAGGTTACTTACAGCAGCACCAGGAGGACCAGAACGGCCTCTCTCACCAGGCAGACCACGAGGACCCTGGAAAACAGAGTTACATTAGAAAAGATCCACAAATGTAGTTGTTGAGAAACAGGAAGAAAGCCATGGTTATTCAGTGTGAATAAATGCTATTTCTTACCATAGCTCCAGGAGTTCCGTTCTCGCCAGAGGCACCAGGCTCACCCTAATGGAGAAAGAAGCATGTTAAGTGGTCTGCTTACTTTGAACATCAGGTTTAAAGTGTGATATTGATTTTAATTCTGACTTCACCTTGGGTCCAGCAGGGCCAGTATCTCCCTTAGCTCCATCTAGACCGCTGAATCCCTGAGGTGCACATAAAGATTTGATTAATGTGGACATAAGTTGACATTCACCAAACAAGAGGAATCACTTCCTAGATCTAAAGAACTCACTCTGTGTCCCTTGATGCCTGGAAGTCCAGGGGTTCCGGGGAATCCACGAGCACCCTAGATACAATGAGAAAGATGTTACAGTCAAATGTCTCTCATACACTATAATACTACTAATTCATAAAACGCAATCATAAGAAATCCTGTGAAGAGCAACTCTCACCTGTGGGCCAGGGGGTCCGCGCTCACCAGGGCGACCGGGTTTGCCAGACTCACCCTAAAGAGTCAGAGAGAAACAGATGAGAAAATAGAAACAAACTGAATAAAAGGATAAGGAATTATTTAAACCCTAAAGTCTTTTTAGAATGAATTAGGAGAAATGTTTTCTATTTAACTCGTTATATGTGTCCGTTTGTCGCTGATAAATGCAACACTTGGTTTACTGAAATCTTAGTTGAAGCATTTTACAGTACTCTGACTGGAGTAAATTGCACAAACTAATCATTTCTTTTTAAACTAAAATGCTGTGGTTGTGTAGATAACGTACATCCTCTCCATTCTTTCCAGGAGGACCAGCTGCACCGCGGGGACCCATTGAACCCTAAACCAGGGAAGCAGAAGAAAAAAATCTAGGTTAGGAAAAAACATTTGCGTCCATGTGAGTGTATTTATGTGTTTCACATTGTGGCCACATGAGTGAGTCACACTTTGGCAGGGTGTATTGTCCAGAAGAAAACAAATGTGAAATCGACTAAAATGTCTTTTTGCTTGCCAGTATTTTATACATATGCAAAGACTGGATGTCATGCATCCACTCAGTGGAGAAAAAAAAATCTAGGTGAACCATGTACCTTTCTGACCTCAGCTGACCCAGATAGGTCAAACTGGTGCCACATACGTAAGAGTGATATTAATTTGGTTACATGTAAGCAGGTACAGTTGCCTCAGATTTCTAGGGTTTAACTGGTTACTCATTTTAAACAGTCAGTAGAGAACATGCAATCATTTTTTGTGCTATTTACTTAGAGAAAGGGTGTGTGTTTGAGCTGATGAGTGCAGAGGTAATTTGTTTAGATACTCACAGGAGCACCAGCCTCACCAGGCTCACCAGGGGGACCAGTAAATCCCTGGGGTCCCTGTAGAGGAGGACAAAGGACACAAACAGTGTTAAAACAAGCCCATAGGAAATATATAGTAGCTCATTTTACTTCCTCTGTGGATCTAATTGAAATTAATCTATTCTGATATTTTATTTGCAGTCACAAAATTAATTTCATAATAATACATTTGAAAATAATACATTAAAAAATATTTATCTGCAGCTGCATGGTGTATATGTGTCTTTAAATATTATCTTGTTTATAGCTACTTTAATTGTGACTTCCAATATGCAACTGGTTTGAAATATATGTTGTTTTCTAAGAACTGTTAGGGAGTACTCACAGCAGATCCAGGAGGTCCAGGGGGTCCACGGGGGCCCATAGGTCCCTGTAAAAGAAAAGAGACAAAAGAGATACTGTAAATATTTTTTTCATAGAAAATTTAGTTTGAAGCTACATGCTACAGACCTTCATGTGCCTGTATGCCATAGATTTAGATCAAACTAATCACGTGTTTGTGGAGCAGCAGCATATATGATGTTGACTGATAATTAAGAGCTGAATGGTGATTATACAGTAAGACAAAGAAGTGTTTGCATCACACATATGTACTGTATGTGCATGTATGTATAGGAATGTGGATGTTGGCATATGTGCATTTTTACCATGGGGCCAGGGACGGCCATTGCTCCTCCGGATTTCTCATCAAATCCACCAGACATCTGAGGAGAAAAGTTCTGTGGAGGGGCAAAGAAAAAGCAAAGACCTTGTTAGTCAAAAGACGAGATAAGAAGCCCTTAGAACAATCTCTGCTCATCTCAGCATAGGACAGGAAGAAACATAGCTGAACTTATCTAGCTCATGCCCAGGCTTCTCTTGAGCTTAATCACAAGCTTTGCATGCCTGAGTGCAACAGTGGCTACTGCCCTGAGGGCGCTGTCCACTTAAATGGTGCTGAAATGTGTCAGCCCTGTGACCTAAAGGTCTTTTAAGTGTGATCTGATTTCAAATTACGACCTAGAACCAATCTTGAAATTTTGCACCTGGCCTAAAGGCACCTCTAAGTCACACCTTTCACTCATCTGTTGGAGAAAAGTAGTATTTTCCCTCTTTAGGGTGAGATACTTACTCCACCAAGGCCAGGAGGTCCAGGGGGGCCTGGGGGCCCAGGAAGACCAGGCTGTCCAGGGATACCGTCATTGCCGGGAGGGCCAGGAAGACCCTATTTGAGATCAAGGGAAAGGAAAATTAGGACTTAGGTCAATGAGGCAGATGCAACACTATGGTATAGACAGGTTTGTACACTCAGAGCAGTTCACATCAAAGCCTTTGCAGTTCAAAATGATGCACCACATCTATAGATCAGTATTTTGTAGAGGTATAATTACTGGAAAGTGGTGGGCTCGTATATAATTCTGTTGTCTTTTTATATTAAATACAGACTAAAACATCACTCGCATCACAAGTGTTCAAAGCACCCCAAATACCATAAAATGATACAAAATGAGTCAGCAGCGTGTGCAGTAGCAAGTCATATTTTTGATGTTATGAAAACATGTCAGAATTTATCTATATCAGTAATGCCTCTGAACTTTGTTTTGTTACAGTTGCTTGATTACCTTTGTCTGTGTCAAAACAAAATATAGTATAATATATATATATATATATTATATATATCAACTAAAAGTCAGATAAGCTATAAAAACTAGTTTATTAAGCTATAACCTATAAGAAAAGAACAAACGTTTTACGCCATTGTAATGGCTGCTGATTTAGATGTATGTTTTTTGTTCTCCAAGAGCTTCAAGATGTTCAGCAACTAAACAAAACCCTTGATTAAGCATTAAACAGATGCACAAGAAGAGGGAAATAGAAACCTACCCTTTCACCCTTCTCACCAGCTGGACCTCTTGGTCCCTAAAAGAGAATAAGGATTATAAGGATTTGTTTCTTAGAAAGACAGCAAAATAACTAGCTTCAAACGAGGCCTTTAGTAAGGTATGCTCATTCGTATAGGCCGTTTATAAAGACCCTTCCATGAAACAATGAACTAAAAAACTTAATTTAAGAAATAGCTGATAAAGGTAAAACAACATTTACCTCAACACTGGGCTCCTGGTATTCTATGAAAATGAGGAGAATGAAAAAACAAAAATTAAAACCATATAAAAATAGAAAATAATCAGATGCCTCTTTTGGTTTGTAAACGTTTATAGCACTAAAATGATAACAATCAGCCTAATAAATGAGTCTGTGGTTTCCCCTAATTAGATCTGAGGCCTTGCACTTGATTTAGGCCTACTACACCAAGAGCGAAACCCCAAATTAATCCAGTGAGTGACCATAAGGCCGGAAGCTTGAAGATCACATTTTAAAATCCAATGGGGAGTGAAAGTTGTGGCTCCATATGAATTTTCCCTGACATTTTAAATGGGAGCATGTGGGGTGGTTCTGTTTGCCCAAGGTAAGACAAAAAAGCGGGCGTGAGAATCAAGGCGTCGTACCGTCTGGGCAGACGGGGCAGCACTCGTCGTGGGGAATCACTGGGTTGGGGCAGTCGGTCGTGTCCTCGCAGATCACCTCGTCGCACATAACGGTGCCGCTGTCGCACACGCAGATTTGACATGGCTCTGGTTTCCAGACGTCCCTGTCATTATAGACCTGGCCGTCCAATGTGCAGCTGCCGCCTGTGCCTACGGGAATAAAGAGAGAAATAGTTGCATGAGCAATGAAAACAGAAATGTTATTAGAGTGTGCTTATAGAATACTAACGTTAGATGTTCATGTGTAATATAGGACAGTTGAAGTTAAGTTATGTTCTTGAAGTTAATTTGGTGACGGAAGGTATGCTTATTAGGCACTTTTTTGTCGCCTATAAATAATGATAAAATGTTTTCAATCTCACAAGGGAAATGCCACTGGTTCGGTGTTATATCTAAGGTTATTGAAATGCGGTCATCATTTGTGATCATTTTGTTTTGAAAACGTTTCCCGCAGACGTGGGAAACGCACACCTTCACTTTTGCTTGAAAGTGTTTGGTTTGAAATCCGCCCCTAGGTGGCGCAGTGCCGTTATGCCCAGATTCCATCCTCCAGAGGGAGAAGCATGAGAGAAAATCTCCACGTCTGCTGAAGCCGACCGTCTATCATGAAGTAATTGAAAACTGTCGGCTTGGCAACGACTAACGTTTTCCTTCAGTGGAAAGTCTGCAGAGTCCGCATGTGTTTTCAATCATCACAACAGAGGGGGAAAAAGTGAAAGGCATGGGGCGGGGGGGGGATTGTCAAAATATGATGTCATTGCATATTTAACCACTAAGTGGCGCTGTGAGACTGCTTAAAATACTCGAGCGCTTCAACAGGTAAAATATGAGTCTGGAATATTAATTAAAAGTAAACCTTACTTTTGAACTATTTACACGTCTAGGTTTTCTATCAGAAAATTAAATGACTTTCTTTCAGATAATCAAGTAGTTTTGGTTTTATTTAGTTAGCAGCCTCAACTATCCAGTTTGGAAACACGCTGATCCAAGAATGAGATCATCACACCCTCTCTCTCTTTTTTTTTGGTTTGGAGAAAACTTTTTCAATGGATGTCGCCTGTATCCAGATTAGTTTTTTAAGTAAGCTTGTTTTTTCCCGACAAGCCAATTACTTAAATCTGCACGTTTCCCCCATTCAAGTTTTAAGTTGGAGCCAACATTTTATATTAGTTATTTTTTTTTCCGCTTAAAAGCAGTACTGAACACGTTCTGGGCTGTTTGCTCTCTCTGTGTGTCTGCTTTTCTCTTTTAGCAGCTGTTGAGGATAACAAATTGCGCGTGGAGGAGAGTCTCCAAACCTGTGCCAACTTGTCTCCTAAGGCTCGCGCATGCAGAGCGTGAAAAGGCCCAGTGGGTCTAATGCACATCCAGACTGAACAAACGCTCTTCTCCCAATCGTCTATGCTCAAGGCTACATGAAAATGTCTGTATAACTTGTTCAGTCCTGAGAGAACAATTTCTCTCTGCAGCATCACGGAATAGCCTCCCTGCTTCACTTTTGCACCCACTAATCTCCAGCGAAAGCTCGAAAAGTTGTATAAAATGATACTTACGATCATCCTCGCCTTGTCCTCTTGCCAAAAGCACCGTTGCACTGAGCAGCAGCGCCAACCGAATATCCACAAAGCTGAACATGTCTAAATATTAGACATGTAGACTCTTTGAGGCGAGGGAAGTTCTTTTTTTCCTTTAGACTCCAATCATACACGGTAGGGTCCGGTCTTCTATGACTCCAATCCAGACCCCAGCAGAAACTCCCTACTGCCTAAACCAACTCTAGGTCCTAGCTTTTATACTCCAAACTTTCTGGGAGGCGCCGGGGGCAGCAGATAACTCAAGCATGTTCACGTTTAATAGAATAGCGTCCCTCCTTCACCGGACAGGGGGCTGTCTTCACAACGTTTGCAGAGCGAACATCTAAAGAAACCTGATCTCTTAATAAAAAGGTGAGGGTTTGCTCCTAAAGCTTCTTTTTGGCAAAGCTAGGTTGTGTGCCAAGGTGACCACCTGTATTGTGGGCATATCTCCGGACTTTTGCTTCAATCTTGAATGCTGGCAATACCTCTCCACCCAAAGACTTGCTTTCTTCAAAAGAGGATCTGGAAATCAGGACGACGCAATGCTTTTTGAGCTAAATTCGGTTATCCTTTATTTATTTATTTTTTTAAAGTCTGTAAAGTTCGACGGAATTCTGTTTTTTAAAGATTCCATTACAAATTTAGAAGCCATGTGTCATTAGTGGATTTTTGCAGCCAAGTACTGAACATCTATCTATCTATCTATCTATCTATCTATCTATCTATCTATCTATCTATCTATCTATCTATTAATTAGACAAATTTGGTTTATATTTATTGTTCACACTTATTGAAATTATTAACCAACTATTTCGTATTTGTTCTATAAAAAGTAGCTGTGTTTGGTGAATATTTAAAACGTATAAGGCTTTGTTCAAGATGGGCACACATTCTTGTTAATAAAAGCATAAGAAGAACAATATTTTATCTTGTTGCAATTATTTCTGTCATTTATAGACGTATTGGATTGCATAGATTTTCATACTTTTCAAATGATCGATTTTAAATTCTACGTGGTGGAAACAATCCACTTGCACTTATAACTGCAGGTTGTCACCTTGGCATCATTTTGATTTTACTTAAAACTTAAAGGCAGCAATTAAACATCATATTAATGGGATTTTTTTTGTTACTGTGAAAGGAGGCACGTTGTAATATTAATAGAACGGAGTAAAAAACAACAAATACACAAGTATGGCCTCAGACTATAATAACGGAAAACGCTCTTAAAGGTGCATAACCTTAATACGCGGCACGCACGAGCCATAAAAGTTGACTTGGCTTTGTGAGCCGCTGCATCTCTCTCTTCCGCAGACACGTCGCACCTCTGGATCTGGCCAATCAGAGCTTACGCTCTCCCCCTCTCTCTTCATCTTAATAGCAGTGTCTCATCCAAGGGCTGAATAATGCAGATGAAAGGAGTCTAGAGACTTGAGAGAAAGGGAGGGAGAAAGAAAGAGAGAGAGAGAGAAAACGCCACCTCATCGCTTTCAGGTGCACGTAGGGTCAGTCTCGATGAAAGCACTTGTGCTCCATTCACACACTATGGAGGGTCCAAGCAATTTCCCTTAGGGCATAATGGAAATGAACGGAGAAACTTTGATTCTGACAAGTGCAGACTATGTCAACAGTCTTTATTTTTGTGAATGTGTGCGGTTTTAATATTTTGTGCTTAAATGTATAAGTGTTTAAATATTTATGTACGTAAACATTTACCATTTAAAACATTCCATAACATTTAAAATAAATAAATGTTGAGTACAGAAATATCTGCATTAAAGTGCAATAATGCATTTTTTTTTTTATCAGTTATCTAACATAAAAATGTCCAAACTCTAATAGTTACTTTTATTTACATAAATCATTAATGTCCAATATTTTTTTTTTTTTAAAGCAATTTATAATAATTAAAGGTCAACATGAAACAGTGTTATCAGCATCACGATTGCTACTGTAAGTGCAAAATCTAAATGAAATCTGTGGGAAACAGCGAAAAGATGAAAGAGAAAGGGTTTTTAATGAAATTTTATTTGATAGTTTTTATTTTCTGTGGTGAAATGCACCATATATCATTGGCAACACACACTGTAACCTCTTTACAAATCCACAAAAATGACATTTTTTGCTTCTAATTTGTTCCCCCATCCAACAAGTCTTACAAAAATAGTAACCTAACATATTTTAAATGAAAGGCACAGAAATGAAACAAGACTGTTGCCAAAGGCTTGACTGAACAAAACAGCAAAAACACATTCATCTGCTTATAAATATCCAAAGTCGCAGAAACAGACGTATAATTTGCAGTCATATAGCCAATTTTCAGTTACAGATGATTTCAGAAGACTGAAGATTGTGCACATTTGAAATATTCTTTGATGCTCAAAATCAAACGTTTCATTGGCGTTCATAATGTAAATTATAGTAATATTGTCAGTCAGCAGCAGCACAAAATAATTCAGCGTCAGTGTTATGCTAAATACAGCTCAAATTCAATACTGTATGTAGTATATTTTGCCATTTGATGTCAAGAAATGTGCAGCACCATGTCTTCACATGTCATTTGTCCAAATAACTATAAATAAAGAAATACCTAGCAGTGGCCAAAGTAGACTTGAAAATTTATGAAAATGGATGCAACCGCAAGAAGCCAAGTGTTAGTGTTTAGCCTGGGAGAGCAAAGCCTTCTGGGAGCTCTCACATTGTCCAAAGCCAGCATGAGCTGCAAGCAGAGAAAGAGCCAAGCACAACACAGCACAGACAGCTTCTAAAGATGTGACCTGGAAAAGGCAGCAGGATAGAGGGAAGAAGAAGAAGAACAAATTGATCTTAAATGAGATCTATAGTGAGGTTTGTATGTGACAAAGAGCTACTCTTCAGTTAACCAGTTTCCTTTATTGTTCCATACAAATAAACGTGTAACACCACACTGACGTTTATTGTGTGGACAACAACTCCTTAAAATGTCTTTATTTAAGTTCCACAGAAGAAAGAAGTTCATACAGGTTTGGAAACGACATAAGGGTGACACAGAAATGATTTCTGACCGAATTCTGATTTTTGGACGAACTTTGCTCTTAAAGGGCCAGTTCATGCAAAAAAATAAAATTCTATTAATATTTACTCCTTCTCAAGTTGTTCCAAAGATATGCTGGAAACCAAACAGTTCAACTTCAATAGTAAGGCAAAAACTACATAGAAGTCAATAGCTAGCGTCAATTGTGTGGTTTACTGTACCAATATTCTTCAAAATATCTTCCATTGTGTTCAACAGAAGAAAGACTCTTACAGGTTTAGAACAACTTGAGGGTGAGTAAATGACAGAATGTGGGCGAGCTGTCCCTTTAACCAAGCCTGAATCTGTTGCGTCATGATATCTAGGCACCATGGTTTCAAGCTTTTGAACATCTACAAACACATATTGCTCTTTCATTATCAAGGAGAATCAAGCTAAACACTAGCATTTCATAGGCTACATTCATACTTGAGGACAAGGGACACGCTGGCGCTGCAGCACTGGGGAGCTTTCCGACCATCTTGTCATTATGGCTACCGGCTCAGTCTTGCACGGTCAGAGACGGTGTGCTTTGATAGGTGGGTGTCTGTCCTGAGCAAACAGGTGTTGTGACCCACCCCACACTTTCATGGTGCAGAAGGCCTGCTCTCCAAAAATACCAGCCTCACTCTGCTCCTGCTTCCACAGCTGTTCCTCTTTAGGAAAGTGCTTATCCTCTTTATGGTTCTCAGTCGTGCACACGCACACACACGCTCCATACGATGAAGGATCAGTAAACCTGGAAATACGGGAAGCATGTGCTAAAAGAATGGGTGACTGTAAAACACTGATAAATCACATTCGGATACAGACCCGCTCTTCAGGAGTTTGGTTTTGTTTTATCTGACATTAAAACAGAGTCAAGGTTCTCCAAAGTCTGTGTAGTTTGGATGCTTTTCATCTCAGGCTGATTCTTCAAAGCTTTTTTTGTTGGAAATTTTGTTTGGTTACTCCAAGTTCCTCGTGTTCGAACGGAGTTTGATTTAATGGCATGTGGAAACCACATATTACAACATAGATTAAGCTACTTCTAGCAAATAACAACAAGCTCGAGTCTAAATCTAACCGTTTTGTGGAATGTTATGGAAGTAGCCCCAAAAAAACCAATTAAAGGTCGCATGCTTGCTTTCATGAACATGTGCGTTAGCTACCGTGAGGACAACAATGTAGTATTTTTTAGGTGCGGTGACTTGCCAAAAATACATTTAACCGCAGCGTTGTTGCCTGCAAGTCAATTTATTCGTTATGATATCCTTCTCAATATAGCGTTCTTTTATGTTACACACCAGTGGGGTCAAACGGAGGCGTACTTGGACCTCTGGATCCTACTGACTGCATTTTATAACAAATTGCACAATATAAACAATATAAACTTGACAAATAAACTAACAAATTACATTTGTCAGATGCAGAAGTATTTTAAGATCTAATTGTGTCTAATATAGGACCATATATGGGAGATTTATGTAGCATATAAAAAAAAATGCATGTTAAAAAACTGCAGTTAGTAACATGCTCAATTTAGGTAATGAATATCTGACTACTTAAGTAATTTAAACACAATTATATATTATACTGTATATAAATATTTCTAAAATAATATTAACAAAATTTTTTTTGTTTTAATGCGTGCCACTGTGACCATTAACTGACATCAGAGAACTGTAAACTGCAAATGTTAAATTACTGAAATAAAAGATTTCACATGGATCGTAGCTTTTATAATCATGTAATCCAAAAAATAGTAACTGTAATCTGATTATGAGCATTTTTAATATAAGTCACACTAATTGCGAGTAGTTATTTTTTTAAAATCTGATTAAATAAACCAGATTACATGCAGTCAGGTAATAAATACCCAAAAACTGGCTCTTGTACAGTATTTTAGTCTGCAATTATGAAAGTTCTTTAGATGCTGTATATGGCACACATTACCAACCGTGTCTTTGCAGGAAGGGCATCGTTATCTACTGGAGTTTTGGAGGAACTGGTTGAAAAGCAGGCTCAATCTAGACACCATGGAAAAAAATCTCCTGGTTCAGGAATGCTGGTCGACTAGAGACTGTAGTATGTACTCTACTTAAATGGAAATACAGATAAGATTTTTGGATTGGAAGAGGAAAAATATTTTCATTTGATCCTTATGTGAAATCGGTGACACTTTACAATAAGGTTAATTTCATTAGCCAGTACATTAGGAGATCAATTATGAAATAATGCCTCTAAACATATTGTTTATAACACATTATTATAATGGTGATACATAATACCTAATGCATACAAATAATGAACTGACCCTTATTGTATACTACAATATGTTGGGTGTCATTTTTATTTAATTCTTTTTGTGAAATACATTACAACAATGCGGTAGTATCAAAGTATCCAGAAAAAAAAAAAGTTTAGTTTCCACAAAATATTAAGCAACTGTTTCCAACATCCATTCTAATAAGAAGTATTTATTGGGCAGCAAATCAGAATAATGATAATAATGTCCACTGAAAATATATTAAAATACAAAAAAGTTTTTTAAACTGCAGTAATATTTAGATTGCTGTTTTATTGTATTTTTAATCAAATAAATGCAGCCTTGACTAGCACAATACACTTCTATTCAAACAGAAAAAAAAATATTTTCGCTTTTCGCTTATGGGGAAGTATTACAGTCTAATTCATCTTAAATGTAATAATATCTTGGATATAATTGTGTGGATACTATAACAACTCTCCACATTTTACTGTCATCTGTTCTTAACTAATAACACTCAGAAATAGACGAGCAAATGAAGAAACATGGCAGCAGTCATCACTTCTCATGTAGATTTCTTCAGTGTTTATGGTGGCTGTCTTCAGCGTCGAGTCGACTGAGTTTACAGAGCTGCAGTGGCAGAACGGCACAGCATTGAAATAGAAACTGGCATTTTCAGAAGCTCCTCGTCTGACCCTGCTCTTTGTAATCTATAGTTCTGTGGTCAGAGTCTCAGCAGAGGTCAGCTAGTGATTATGGGTGGAGTCCCACTGGATTGAGAAATGAGGTTAGATCTGAGCAGAGACATGCTTTCTTTCTTTCTTTCTTTCTTTCGTCCTGTCTTACTTTCTCTCTCACTATACAATGACACAAAGCAATAATAGTTGATTGAGTTTGCAGACGGCCTGCTAACTGATGAACAAAGGAGTGGAAGATTGTGAAGTAGTACTTATTCTGAAAACACACACACACACACACACACACACACACACAACGTGTGCTGGTTTATGTGGTTTATGAGGACACAAATTTGCATAATGACATGGGTATGACATAGGTATTACAGTATGTGGGTGATTTATAAGGACATTTTCAGAGTCCCCGTAATTCAAAAAGCTTAAAAAACATACGAAGTGGTGTTTTTTTGAAAATCTAAATATGCACAGTTTCCTGTATCGGTGTAGGGCAATACCACATACAGTCTGTACAGTATAAACACCATTAAACCTATGGAGAGTCCCCATAAATCACAAAAACCAACATGTGCACACACACACACACACACACACACAAACTCTAAATCTAGGTTAGGAAGAAAGTATGTCTCCACTTAAAATGTGTATGAATGAAGGTTATTTCATTAGACATAATCAACAGATTACAGCAAAATCTTGGTGTATATTTTATGAAGGCAATGGCAATGGCTTACTGACAAGGTTTGTATTGCAGAGAGTTTGTGAACTAATTCCTTGTGTATTTGTTTAATATAACCTATATTTATATAGTATAACATGTAGTGGTCAAAATTAATGTAAAAGTTGGAATAATTAAATGTTATGCTTTTAAAGGTCATCTCCTTTGCTCACCAAGCCTGCATTCATTTACATACAGTAAACCAGTTATGAAATGAAATATGTTGATTTTTATGAAATGTATTCAAATGGGTTTTTTTTTTGTGTCATGTAAAAGCTGAATTTTCCCCATCATTACTCTAGTGTCACATGACCCTTCAGAAATCATTCTAATATACTGATTTGTGGCTCAGTGGCACATATTTTGCATAAAAAACATAAATTATTTCAAATCTTTCACAAATGCCATGTTTTATAAAGTCAATGGCCTTATTGACATGTGAATCTGTCTATATCCGTGTTTTAACTGCTATACTATAATGCTAAATCTTCACTGTATTTATGCATATTATATCATCTTTGACTCTTTACCACTCCGCTCCACAGTTAATGAAGAGACAGCAAACCAGCTCATCCTTATATTTGATGTCTTTTTACGTTCCTTTGTGTTTAAATGTTGTGCGATAACACTCAGCAGTTTACTTGTACTGTACTTAGACATGGAAGGACTAAGAGGGAAAAAAAACAACGTTTTCCCACCATTCATATGTTAAAGCTTCACATGTGTTTGTACAGAACTGTTTCACTAAATGGTCTATTACAGTGTGTAAAAACACTGTGTTGCAGAAGCTTTATGAATCCTCTGAGAACAGCTGCTTTTTCATCACCCTTCATAACCGGGTCCTAATGAGTACTCTGTAGCTGTCCGCTCTGAATGCCTGAACCAAAAGGTGCCTCTCTTTGAAGAGCTCGCTTTTATGAACGGAAGCCACCCATTTGAAGAGCTGTTAAAGGACATGTTTGCTGGGCGCATGGATGCAAACACACACACGTGCACGAGTTCACATCGCATAGTTTACACACACATCTGCAGGGCAGGAACCAGCACACCAGGTAATGAAGCATTAGAGCTCAGCTTTAATGAAACACTCCACACCTAAGGCAAAGCTGCTCTTCTTTCACATTTCTCCGCTCCACTCTATTTCTATTGTCCAGGAGATTTGTGGCAGTACAGCAGGAGAAAGTTAAATTTAATGGCTTCTTTTCCGGATAAAGTCATTTATCACTGGGACTGTAGTATATCAGTGCTTTCCTGTTCATGTGGCTCAGAGTTTTGTGGTTATATAAACATACTACGCATCGTCTTGTAATATGACACTTCTTCAGAAAAAGTACCTAGATATAGCATATTATATTACTACTACAGTATCATTACTATGCTATAGTATACACTGCCTGACCAAAAAAAGAAAGTTCCCATCTGGATTTACATAAACTGATTTTAGAATTAATCATTATGTGATAAATAGGTTTCTGGTTTTGCCTTTTACTTCTCAAATAACTATATCCGAACAGACAATGTCAAGATTTATCAGGCTTATTAGTAAAAGCTGCACACTCTAATATTTCACTGGACTGCCTTTAGCTTTGATTGTGGCATTGTTTTAACAAAATTATGCAACCGCACAACATTCATTTCCATCAAGAGTTTTAAAAGAATATGAGAGGATGTTTAAAATCTTGTATTTAGTGCTGTTTATTTATTCTGATAAGGAATGCATAAATAGATGCATATGGTATATATTTAGAAAATACTTACACATATATATATTTAAATATATATATTTTTTATTTTATACATACAATATAATAAAAACAACTTCTTGTTTATATATACATGAGTGTGTATTTATAGGTACGTAATAAATATACACACTTTCATTTTGCATGCAATAATCACAATTAATTGTTTTATTATAATTAAATTATAAATGTATATAATTAATTAAAAATGTAAATATGGTTAAGCTCAGGAATGTTTCATGCACAAAAATCATTCATTACATATATTATATATTTAAGAAATACCCAATTATCTTTAAAGCATGTGACACACACACACACACATATAAATCTTATCAAATATATATAGTCACATTAATCTTTTTAAGTCATGGTCATGTGAGAAATATGGTCATATGGTCAAATATGGAACGTTTAACAAAGTATATACATGTGAAACTTTTACAATATCAATCTTTTAGTAACCATGATTTAACAATGATTTTATTACAGTCTCAGTAAAAGTACACTGAAAATATAATACTGTGCCATTTTGTTTATAACTTTAATATAATAGTCTAACTGTTTCTGCTAAACAAAAACAGAATCTACAAATAAATAATATCAATAAAAATAATTAACACACACACACACACTCTAAGGTTTGTTGATTAGGGGAGAATAATGATCAGACACAATAGCTAAGACACTGACAGATCTGTAAATCTGAACGATTAGATGGCCAGATGCGTTCATTTCATATTTCTTCATTGGAAAGATGGAGACTTTTCAGGGGTTAGATGCGCTACTACGCCTCTCTCTGTACTTGTAGCAGCTTGTAGACAGATGTTTCAGTTGACTGTGTTCGCCCAAGGCACTGCAAGAGGAAAGAAAAAAGTTTAAAGCAGGTACCATATCTCTGCCTTGTTACGCTGGGGCCTTGCAGTCTGAGCGGCCATATAAGCATCAGGTTCATACAGTACAACCTACAACAGTGTGTAAAAATGTACCTTTTCCTTCCTCTAAATACAAACTAAAGTCAGGCCTTTGAGACCTAAAATTAAAGCCTACATATTAAACCAAAGACATTGCAATTTCTCTGCTCTCTAATAAGAGAGTAACAAAATACAATGTGCTTGAGTCTATCTATCTATCCATCCACCCATCATAATGAGATTCCCAATATTAAGTTCTTGTAAATAGACTAAATTACATTTTATAATTCTCGAAATCAAGCTACAGTTGTTTTTTTATTGATTACATGAATTATTTATAATGGATTAATTCTCTTCAATTCCTCTTTTCCATATTTTAAATGTTACGTTTAATTTTTTAATAACCTCTCCCTATACACTCAGAAATGTCTTTGATATAATAAATTATTTTGGTCAAAAGTCACCTAAAAGTAATCAAAAAGTAGTTGGATAACATTACCTAAAATTAGTAATGGATTACTAACTATAATGTTTGTATTTTTGTCATTTTTAAATCAGTAACGGACAACAGTGTGTAAGTAATCTACCTAGCTCTGTCTATCTATCCAGCTAGTCATTCAAATGTTCTTTCTCATACTCAAATTTGTTTTGCAATGCTGCACACATATTTGTTTGCTACCTCGTTTCATATTCAATGCATTTCCTGGAATTAAACTTCAATTTAAAAGGCAATCTCAGTTCAGTTCAGAATGTCACAGAACTTGAAAAAAAAACCTTTGCAGTTTTTTTTTAAACAAGCTAATTAACAGATAACACAACACACATGTCTTCATATGCACCGTGTCCACGCTGTGTGTTTGAGCAAGTGTGTGTTTAGTAGCCCTGTGAAGTGTGTGTTGGATTGTTTGTGTGTGTACTTTACATGTGTGTGCCAAACAGTAGCTTCTGGGTGTCACGCTCACTTCACAAGCTCCTGTTAGAAGTTAAAGGGCAATAAGAATGTGTTAGTTGGCGCCTGTGCTTACTGAGACACTTGTGGAGCGCAGCAGGTGAGCAGTCACACACTTACTTGGGCTTTCACAGCATCATCTCACTCCAGAACCACAACGCTACTTAACAGCTTCTATAAAACAAGAACCTAGCATGCACAAATTTAGCTTAGCAAAACACTAAATCCTGATCAAAGAGGCCACAACGATTATATGGAGCTTGAAAACAGCTCACATTTACCCAAAAGTGCTGATCTTGTCTTATCCATCCATTCCTCCCACCATCTATACATCCATCCAACCATCCCTCCCTCCCACCATCTACCATCCATTCTTTCTCCTGCCCTCCTACCATCTATCCATCCCTTCCACCCTCCCACCTTCCATCCCTTCCTCCATCCATCCATCCTGTCATACCTCCATCCATCCATCCATCCGTCCATCCATCCATCCATCCATCCATCCATCCATCCATCCATCCATCCATCCATCCATCCATCCATCCATCCATCCATCCAGTCCTACATCCATACATCTATCCATCCATCAATCTATCTATCCAGTCAGTCCTACCTCCATTCATCCCTTCCTCCATCAATCCCTCCCTCTCTCCCTTCAGTCCTACCTCCATCCATCCCTTCCTTCATACATCCCTTTCCCCATACATCCTTCCCTCCCTCCCCCCGCCCTCCATACCATCCTACATCCATCCATTCATCTATCCAGTCAGTCCTACCTCCATTCATCCCGTCCTCCATCAATCCCTTCCTCTCTCCTTTCAGTCCTACCTCCATCCATCCCTTCCTTCATACATCCCTTTCCCCATACATCCTTCTCTCCCTCCCTTCATCCCTCCCTCATCCATCCAGTCAGTCCTACCTCCATCCATCCCTTCCTCCATCTATCCCTTCCTCCATCAATCCCTTCCTTTCTCCCTTCAGTCCTACCTCCATCCATTCCTTCCTCTCTCCCATCAACCCTACCTCCATCCATCCCTTCCTCTCTCCCATCAGTCCTACCTCCATCCATCCCTTCCTCCATCAATCCCTTCCTCTCTCCCTTCAGTCCTACCTCCATCTATACCTTTCCCCATACATCCTTCCCTCCCTCCCTTCATCCCTCCCTCATCCATCCAGTCAGTCCTACCTCCATCCATCCCTTCCTCTATCTATCCCTTCCTCCATCCATCCAACCTTCCTCTATCCATCCATCCATCCATCCATCCATCCATCCATCCATCCATCCCTTTCCCCATCTATCCATCCAGGGGGCGAAGCAAGTAAAATAAAACATATTGATCAAGCACTAATTTGAATGTTGTATGAAGTAAATACTGAGGTGCTGTACATGAATATGGTAATTATTCTTTACCACAACATATATCAAAGCACCATAATATTACCCTCTTTACCCTGGCACTGCCACTTTATTCATTTATTTTTGTAAGGAGTGTGAGGTGAGTACACACCTGCAGAAAGGAAATGATGAGGATTCAGTGCCCTCCTCCTTCACCTCTGTCTGGCTGCCGGGTGCTGCCTTGGCATCACTTCAGCTTTGATAATCTCCTCACGTTCCAGACTAATGACAGGGAGAGGAAGCTAGGGTGGCGGTGAAAGGGGGATCTCGCTCCTGACTGCCAGCCCAGGTCTGGAGACGACTGTAAATGTCTGTCATTAGAGCAGAGGTAAAAATCAGGCCACACAATTACAGGTGCCCTCTGAACACACAGACTGGAGAGAAGTGCAGGGCTCTGGGGAACAGGTGGTTGGAGGTTAATATTTGCAAACGTCAGCTGATCTGACTTTTTACGGTTACAGAATTGGAATTGAATTGCAATCATATATTTAGGATAGATGAGGAAATTATGACTAAAAGATGGTGCAACTAATACTAAGGAGTTATTTCTTGTTACGTAGACTTTTGATATCAAGGTTAGATATTTAATCTGCATTACATTACAATAACTGCTAACTGCTAAAAGTTACATTAAAAACTGACAATGTATTATGGGGGCATGAAAATAATACATAGGAATGACCCACTAATACTTTTCAATGCTTGCACCACATATTTTTGTTTCTACACGTTCTTTTGAGGTTTAATTGACCTTTTAATTATTTGCACTGTTTTATAGCTCAGGGAAGGATATACAGTAGTCGAGGAAACTGGGCGCCTTTCCACCCGCTGCAGTCCAGTGTTTGGGATAAATTTGACCTGTCCTCCCTGACTATTTGTGTTGGTTCGAGAAGAACAGTGCTGTGGTTCGAGGAGGAGACAAGGCCATGTCTCGGTGGGCATCTGCTGATAGAGGTCTTATAGGGATTGGGAATGAATGAAGGAAGGATTTCAAGAAGCTGCTGAGGTGAGCTTTGCCTCCAGGTATGATTCCTGCTGTTTCCATTTAGCCGAGACTCAGACTAGGCCGTTCTCAATGCAGTCCACCTGATATCACTTAGTTTAGTCTTACCTGCCTTCCCTGACAAATGCTCCGGATGCTTGTTATGCCAGCTCTCAACACAAACACAGACAGCTCTAATGATTGGGCATGCTGGAGGCTGCAAAGCATTATGGAGCCGTGTGTGTAAGCGAGAGGCGCCCAAGCCAGCAAAGCTGAAAGAAACAAGGCGGGGGGCGTCTTCTAAACAGCTCACCGTTCACTGAGAAGAGAAGCTGCAATTCAGACATTACCAGAGATATTCAAACCATTTCAGTCGGTACAGTTTGTGTGGTCCTTTTGTCTAAAAAAAAGATCGAGAATATCAAAATCAATGTGGCATGAGCTTTTGATTAACATACATTATTTCTCAACCACGGCTGCTCACAGCTCACACCAGATGAGAACAAGGTTAGGAAGGTTAAGGAAAGACCTGGAGAGAGAGTGAGAGAGAGAGAGACGAGAGAAAGAGACATGTAATTTACCAAAACATCTTGAAAGAGTGGAAGCAGGATTCTGTTTTACTTTGGTATAATTTAATCTCCTTTGCCTTGGACTGATTATGTGTTTTAGGGTTAGGCGAGGCTTCTTGTCTTTGGCTTTTGATTTTTTTTTTCTGTTCTCTCTCCTCTTTTTTTCTTTCTGTCTCTCTCTGTCCTGTTAGGAAAGGTATAAAATATTATAAGATTGCTAAATTAATTCCACCAGTTTTAGGATCAGTGGCCAAACCTAAACTATTACCAGTAGGGATGTCCCGATCAGGTTTTTTGCCCTCGAGTTGAGTCATTTGATTTTGAGTATCTACCGATGAAACCCAATCCGATACTGCTATAGTACATACAGAAAGAATAAAGAAGAGCGAAGAAGCAGATTCAGGATGTTCATTATTTTTTATTTAATTCACCTTATTTTAACATTCAACAGCTTCTATGAGGTAGCTTGAACAATCAAGTATTAATAACATTTTTTTTTTCACTTTTGGACTTTAATGCAGCAGAAAACATAAAAAAAAGTCTAATTTGTGCTATCTTGGCTATAATGTCCTGCGCCTTTGCGTTGTCATGGGGAGTTTTTTTCTCTCCACTTCAAACTCTCCTGCAGTGTGAGCTGACTCATCTTCTGCTGGGTTGCCTGTATTGTGTCGGGTGTTTGTTTTTGAGGTGCTGTATCAGGTTTGTTGTGTTAAATGTAGCCTTTTTCTTTCCACCTCTTGCAATCCCAAGTTTACATATCTCACAGTTTCCTATGGCAATGTTGTTGTCATCAACTTTACAATACCTCCAGACCGCAGACATACTCGCGCTTTACGCTTCAAGCTGCTTCCATGTTCTAATTTGCCGGCATTTAACCAATAGCGTCTCTGCAACAAAGTGATGTCATGCCACACGCATTGCTGTTTCTGTGCGGAGTCAAGAGGTCTAACTCTTTGCCACCACATAACTGTAGATGTGTTAAAAAAGTATATATTTGAGTCCTGATCGGAAGGTAATGTCCAATTCCGATCGAGTCTGAAACCACATGATCGGGCCCAATTTCCGACCACGCGATTGGATCTGGACATCCCTAATTACCAGTGCATCATCATCTAAATGTCCTTTAAGAGTCAGAAAGTTAGCTTAAAGGAATAGTTATACCCAAACAAAAACAAAAATGCTTGAAGTTTACTCACGGTCAGGCCATCCAAGATGTAGAAGAGTTCAAACTGATTTGGAGAAATTGGATCCTCTGCAGTGGATGGGTACCATCAGAATGAGAGTCCAAACTTGTAAAAGCTGATAAAAACAACACAATAATCCACACCAATCCAGTCCATCAATTAACATACTGTGAAGTGAAAAGCTGTGTGTTTGTTAGAAGAAAATCTAATTTAAGTCCTCTATCCATAATATTGCTTTCTCCAGAGCATCATCTCATCTGAATCAGGAGAGAAGTATGCACAGATCAGGAACTGTTGCTACAAAAATCAAACAAACAGTCCAAAACCTTTCTAAACAAACACATTGGTTGATTTTGATGTAAAAAAAAAAAAAAAAAAGACAATTATGTCGATATGGAATTTTTCACTGCAGAAAGCGTTGCTATTGATTATTCACTGGCCAGAAGCAAGACTTTCAAAAATGCCTGGATGATGATGAATTTGCCACAAGATGTCGACTGGGGTCATGTGGGTTACTTGTGGATTATTGTGATGTTTCTATTTGCTGTTTAGACTCATTCTGATGGCACCCATTCACTGCAGTGAATCTACTGCTGAGAAACTGATGTAATGCAAAATGTCTCAAAACCTGTTCTAATGAAGAAGCAAGCTCATCTACATATTAGATGGAATGAGGGTACTATTTGAGCTCATTTTACTATTTGAGGGAACTGCATATTTTTTGACTGTTATATAACATTTTGTTTTCAGCATTTGATGACTTTTCAAAGAATATCCTCTTGCAATGCCTTTTTGCGAAACCACTTGCTTTCGCTCACTAAAATGGCTTTAACAAGGTCTATTCTAAAGACTGTCCCTGGAAGTACCTTGCTATTGTGATCGCTACAATGGCAGCCCATTCATTCACTGGGATGCTAATGTGACTCAAAATGCCAAAGAAGGTGCCACATAAAAGAAAAGGTCCTTACATTAAGAGTAAATTAGAAAAAAATACACAAATATTGAAATGATAAAGAAACCAACAATCAGCTATTTTATTTGAGGACCACAAGGCTAACGGGTGAGAAAGAGAAATAGAAAAGGAACGAGACAGATAGAACGATAGAGTTTATGGAAAGTATGGCTGCACTCTGCGTTTGTATTGCCAGAAATGACAGTAAAGAAGGAGGACACGAGGCAGCAAAACCCAAAATCACCTTCAGTAAATGGTGACGGGGAGAACAGACGAGGATTTCAGGAATGTAGAAGAGAGAGAGAGAGAGGGGAATAGGAAAAATAGTCCATTCACCCTTCAAACCACATTAAAGACTCTGCGCTGCTACTGTATTAATCAGTGATTAAGATTAGATTACCTTTGTGTCCAACTACAGCATGCAATGGTCAAACCGGTAACCCTTACTAAGCAACTCATGATGAACAAATCTACATTCCCATAATTGTGACGTTATAATAATTATGCAGTATTACATGATTGTCATTTGGTTGTTGTTAGGCCTGCATGTAAAACACTCTGAAAATGTGAGAAGAATTCAAAAGCCTACACTCACAAATGTCCATGATCCTTAGATGTCAGTTATTAGAATTTAAATGCTTATACAGTAGTTACAAATAATAGTTTAGACAAATTTTCAATTAAAGCATTTTAACATATTTAAATCCATGTTTCTTCACAGCAAGTGCAAAAAATATGAGAAAAAAACAACCAAAGACGCAGATTTACCTATTTGGGCCGATTTATCACTCAGCAAGAATGGGATTATTTAAAAAGTTAAAAAGTTTGGCCTGGTAAGATAAAAAATGTATATTCTTAAATATTACTGTAATTTAAAATGATTGTTTTGATGAATAGAAAGTTCAATATCACTGTTTATTTTTGTGACAATGTAAAAGTCTTTACATGTAAACTTTGTGACAACAAATGTTTTATTGGTTTATGGTTTAATATAATTATAAGTTGACAATGTGATTACTTTAACCTCTCAAAAGCAATTAGATGTTAACGAAAGCACTCTGAATATTCTTGAGTGGAAATTATACAGATTTGTTATTTTTCTACTGAAAACCTGAGCACCCTGGCACTGGACACAACCATTTCCTCTCTGTTGTAGAGGAGGACAGAGGAAGCCAGAAGGTCATGGAATATTTCAACAAAGTGAACAGAGAGCAGATGAAAAAGAATAATACAAGAAGGTGTGGTTTCTTCTAATTGATTGCAAGTGTTTCAGAAAGTCAAGTTTCCAAGGTGACTAGAATTGCAAAATGCAATGTACAAAATTGTACTAAAACTTCACATAACCCAGCAGAAAAGTCTTTGAAGACTAAACCTTTTCCTGGAACACTGAAACAATGTGAATTCAGTTATTTGTGCAATGATGAAGCAAATATTTATACTGATTTCTCAGTAGTTTGGCGATCAAGCACAAGCATTTGTGTTTAAGTGGGTCAGTTTGGGGGAAATCAAGTGAATTTTCATGACTTTGTAGCCTCAGGTCTTGGGACTCGTTTTATCCATTCTACCAAACTGATGCTCCATTATAAACACACAAAACCTTTCATTAATGATGCACAGTACAAAAATGGCTGCTGCTTTTGGCTCACTTTTTGGTTCACCTGGATCTCAGCTTGAAGAGCACATTTAAAGTGTGCAGAGCAAAGCCACAGTGAACAAATAAAAATCAGTCACTGTCTACTCACCCTCACGTTGTCCCAAATCCCTTTGAAAAATTGCAAAAATGACAGAAAAGCATCACAATAGTATAAAAGTGGGTGAAATGTGTTGTGCTATGTATTTTAAATACTCTTAAACCAGCCCAAGATGGTTGTCTGGTCTTTTATGGTCAAACTGACTTTTGAGAGGTTTTAACTGGTCAGGCTAGAAGACCAGGTGTAGACCACCTTAAACCAACAAGGACCAGCAAAGTCTTAAACTGGTTTTCTAAGCCTCAAAATAATCATAGAGCAAAGCAAAAATTCATTCATAGGTTGGCTTGTGGGAATTTATGAATGGATTGTAAGACCTTGCAAGCTTATGTTTATGACTGTTGGTAAAATATGGTATTTGATCTCTACACAATGGATACAATAGGTATACAGCCATCATTTTAAGTGGCTTGGCAATCAGCAGCCTCTCTAATTTAGATGAGAAAGAGAAAGAAATGAGGCTTGCTCTTCAACATGCCATTGATCAGTCATTCTCAGAATCCGGACTCTTGATTTTTCAAACTTTTTCTACTGGGAGCACTTTGCCCAGACCTGCGTGCTGCTGGAAAAATGTCTTGCTGAAAAGCTATTAGTTGCTCCCTTCCCCCTTTCTGGTGTGTTCCAGCCGGGAAAATTAGTCAGGGAGTGAGCTGAACTCTACGTCTGCAGAGAACATTACCTCCCCCTTTCTCTCTCTCTCTCTTTCTCAGGCTCTTGACTTCTGAAATGAGCATACAAGAAAAGACAAAACTGTGTTGTGAGAATAACGGCCATGAATAAGAAATTGAACAACTTCCAGGTGCATTCCGTTAAATGTTACTGATAAACAACCATGTGCAACTGATTTTTCCAATCTGTCCCAGAAGAGAAAGGTGATGTGGAGCTGAATGTTGTGGGATAATTGCAGACCATCACCGTCCCTTTAAGGACAGCAAAAACGTTGCCTTCTAGATAGAAGGAATTCCTTCCCATAGGCTAGTTTATCTGAGTTGAGAGGCTGTCTGGCACTGACGTCCTCCTCGTAGCCTGGAGGGGGAGACTGGGTGAGTCATTTCTCGAAAATGTACACACAGTGCCTGCTGATCTATTGTAGAGGGCTGGGTTCAAAAAAGTGAATGTAAACGTGAGGAGGATCCAAGAAAAATTTACCATTGCAATTACAGAAATCACAGTTTTTTTAGCTTCTGTGGACTTAAAATCAGTTTTTTTTTTCATTGGTCCTTAGTTGAGATTAAGAATAAACATAATATCTAAGTCATAATGTAGTTGTACAGCAAAATTGGTTAAAAATAAATAAATAAATAAATAAAATGACAACAGTAATATGAATTTATTTTAATCGCATCAATCTATATGCCTACTTATTAATTATAGGCAGTTCTGCATCCTGTTGTTAACTCATTTTAAATTCAGGAATTGAAGTGGGATTTAAAATCAAATTTTAATAAATATCTGATTTCAGGTGATCCAATCTTTCTTGATTTATGGGTTAGAAACAAATAAAGGAAGTCTGAAAGTGATCTGAAAGTAGGCATGAGTGAAAACGTGAGTGTCGCCGTCTGCGTTTATAAGTTTTAATTGTGTGAAATGTCCTTGGGTGAAAAGGCCCAATAACGATACCACATAAACCCTGAAGAGCTGCTATTTCCTGTTGGTTTAACTACTTGTCTGACTGTTTGAGTTTCATTGGAGGATCTGTTTAGATCTGTGTGGCGCCTCGGACTCTGTAAAGCAAAACTGTGAGAGCTGTCTTAAAAACTCAAGAGTATAGAGTTTAGTTAACAACAGCAAATAGGGACTTGCATCTCCATAACTGAGGCCGATGCAATACGCATCTGGATGCATGAAGCAGCTAGCGATGCGATATAATACACCCCTGTTAGGATGCAGTGCAATCCGATTTCAATTCGTTTCAACACGATTCGATGCAGTATGATGCAATGAAACAAATATGCAGGTATGCAGGTATTGGAAGCCCTCGTTCTCTGTAATGCTGTAAGGCTGAATGTCTTTACAGATAAAAAAGGTGATTGCATTGGTTATTGTCTTGGAACAGGCAGAACTGTTAGGCAGCTGCGTTTGAAAAAAGTTTTGATTGTTTGCTCACCCGCCGTCCCACTAGCAGTAGCAGGTTCAGCTGAATCCGACTGAGAGGAAGAGGAGGAGGAGGCCGAGTCTCCAAACTCACACCGTGTCGGCGCTTCAAGTGTGTTTCTAAATAATGAAAGTATTGTACAGTATGTCTATTAATAATTATAAAGAAATAAATCGTATCGTTTCTATCGTATCTGCATCTACTGATGCAGATATGATAGAAACGATGCATCATGATACAAATGCCAATTTGTATGCGATGCACACATTTTCAACCAATGCATCGCATCGTGAACTTTTTAAGCCGATGCACAGAGGGGAATCTTCCCATCCCAAACGGGAAAGAAGACTGACTTAATTAGTTTCTAGTAGCTCCAGTTTTGATTGGATTTGGATTGTCAAAACTGGTAGTAATATATACGAGTAGAAACACATTCATTTGCAAAGTTCAAGTAAGTATTGAAGAAAAAATTAATATTTCCAAAGGTTCACTACTGGTAAGTTCTGTGTGTTGATGTTTTCTCTGGATGACCTGTTTGACACGTTTTCAGGCTCTATTTTTTAACTCGTTGCCCCCTAAACAGCTCTTTGATCTTGGTTGACCTTTGACCTAAGGACAACTGGGACTCCGGCAGCCATGTTCAGAAGGAAAGAAAACATGATCCAAGAAAAACAATCAGGATGGTTAATCACGGCACATGAGGAAATATGAAAGCTCAGGTTAATGGAAGGGTGGGGGATCACCATCTAAAGCTTTATATATCTGTGAAATCTGTCCAACTAAAGACAAGATTATCTGGATTATTGTCTTTAAAAGATATAACCTAATCTTTAGTGTAGTTTAGCTGCCTGCAGTGCAATAGGCAACCACAAGATATCACGTATGGAGTTAGGCTTATTTTCTCTGCTTTGTCCTCTGTGTCTCATTTGGTCCATCACCCCCTTCAGCATTAACAGCATTCTCTGTTCTGCAGTGGCCATTACATCAGCTGTCGGGAGACCGTTGAGTCAGCTTCAAGTCAAGCCCAGGTCTGTATGTGATAGAAGAAGAATAAGAGAGAGAGAGATTGTTTGTTTGTTCCACTCCATTTCATACAGACAGAAATGTTAATTGCTGCTAGCTGGACAAAAGATAAAGTGGGTGAATAGGTGCATTGTGAGAGGGGAAAAAGGAAAATTAAAGAAGAGAGAAAATGGAGAAACTGCATTTTTGAATAAACTCCAACAATCCTGGACTGAATAGACAGACTTGCAGTGAGTCATGCAAAAGCCAAAGAAAGGGAAATGTGCAGGAGCTGCAAGAACTGCTTTCAGAGATTTCTTAATGCTTAGCTTCAGCCTTTTTGACATTTTTTGGACAGTGAGACAGGAGAAAAAGGCAAATTTGATCAAGGAATGCAACAGGATGCAAGCCAGATTCAAACTCATGTAACCCATATATGCAATGTGGAGCACATCCACTAAATGCCAGGCCATCTTATTCCACTCTACTCCCAATGTTGGCATTACTGTAATCACAAGAATTATAGTTTTATTTTTATAAAGTCACAACACAAACATCACACACAAAAAATAACAAACTAATGGTACCAAGCTACTTTGTTTACATTGGATATGATTCTAGTTGTAGCTTTAATTAAGTTTTTTCATCTTTGAATTTGACAGGGATAAAGTCTGAAACCTTCTATGTTAATTTTTACATGAGCTGAAGCTTCAGTTTATATTGTATGGTATTATGTTCTATTCTGGCATGAATACTCACTCACTGTTTTTAAATAAGGCGCACAATGCTTCTTTATACTGTACCTTGGTTATGCATGCAGAATATTCTATTCTATTCTGGTATGTACATTCACTAACTGTTTAAATTAGACTCAAAATGCATCTAAATTATTTGACATATTTGAGTACATCTTTTAATATTTATTTTTTATTATGTATGCCATTCATTCGATTGCATTGTAATTTACAGTGTACAGTGAAATTTGTTTTGCTTTGCTTTTTAAATGAACTACATGAATAAATTAGACGTCTATTCTATTCTATTCTATTCTGTTCTCTTCTGTTCTGTTCTGTTCCTTGCTGTGCCAGATTTTAAACATTGTAGAACCCTTTAACACAAAAGCTTGGGCCTCTCCATCTTCACGTTTTCTATTCTATTCTATTCTTTGCTGTGATGGTTTTTAAACACTGTACAACCCTTTAACCCAAAGCCCTCTCCATCCTCTATCTCACTTCCACTTGGTCTGTAAATACCCCATGAACTTTGACAAAAGGTCTATGCAAATCACCCACCAGAGATGAAGGAAAAAGAACAGGGGGAGAAAAAAGAAAAATGAGGAAAGCGAAGGTTATTGTTTTAAATGTGTCACATTACACACTCCAATATTTAGCACCTGTCAGTGCATTTAGGAATATGTCCCACCCATAAAAAGCTAAAGACTCCACCCACAACTCAGCCCACTGCCCCGCCCAGCCCTCTGTGGCAGAAGCCTTACAGGAAGCAGCATTCTGGGCTAAGTTCCCTCTGTAGCCACGTCTCGCTTGGCTGAAGTCCAGGCTCACAGGCGGCGGACAATAGCAGGTTTCAACCACAAAATTTAGCGTTTACAGTACCTTCTCCTCCTCCGTGACGAGACCTAAAACTCAGATATGTCTAAATCTTAGTATGTGCTTTATAGAGGATCTTTTAAGATGCTTAAAAAAAACCTGTAGCCTTAATATATATATCTGAGTAAATCAAGTGTCTACTTGAATTCATTTTTTCCTCCCTCTATTTTCAACACACATCTGTTAGTGCTTAGAGTGACGCTGCCAAGGCGATCCTCCAGCGCTAAAGAATAGAATAAATCTCATCGCTCTCTGCAGCCACATGTGAGATTCAGGCATGATGGGAAGAGGGCCACCAGAAGTCTGCTAGAGGGGAAATAAAGCAGAAGTGGGTGGGATTTGCTAAAAATCGAGGTCAAAGTTCATACCCTAGAAGGTCAATAGTGGCAGCTGCTACAGAGGCCTGGGTGGCTTTTTTTGCTCTTAAAAATATGCACGGACACCTTCCCTCCCATAATATACCAGTTCATTTTACTTTGGAGGAATATATATTCAGTCAGTATTACCTGGATATATACTCTAAGCCTAGGATCGGTTTGTTATGCTGTTTTGTTGAAACCTGATCCCAGACCTGCAGTTCTTCCCAGAGGAACTTTCTACCCCACAGGGCTGTAAATTTCAGACTGTGATGCAGAAGTTTTCTCCATTAGACTGAAGCTCCTCCTCTCCATGTGTGATGACCCTGCACATGGCGGAATGCATACAATTAAGAGCCAAGCACTGGCATACCAGCCCTAGCATGGGCAACATGGCACAAAGCGGTCACTTTTGGCTGCAACAGCATACGACTTGTTTTGCTTCTTTATAGACCATGATCAAAGGCTCCTTGGTCTACGCCCTTAAAATTTGTTTTAGCTGAAACCGGCAAGCAAATTATATGCTAAGTGAAAGACAAGCGAAATACATTCAATTTAGGTTGATTTAATGTGCTCAGCATTTGAATATAGCATATGTAATTAGCTATATGCAACAAAACTCATATGAGATAAATCCAACAAATTATTTGCCACTTTCAGAATAACTAAAGAGAATTGCATTAAATCGCTGTAGTATTTTGTGAAACTATGCTTATTAGTGTTTATTTTTAGATTTATTCCATTTTTATACCAGTTGCATTCAGGTAATTACTCTATAGTAATGATATAACATAATGGATAACTGGATAATTAATTATCAATTAAACTACATGTGTAAATAATTCTAGCCCTTTGTCTATGTTCCTGTATCATGTAACAGAAATGCTGTGCTTTGTGTAGAGGATGAAATTACTACATGCTGTGTGTCACACGTGAGCAGCATTACGGGACTCTATAGTTCAACTTTAGAGTCTCGGCCCATTGCAGACTGAAAGCAGAAACCTGTGAGATGAAATGCATGAGAGAGAAGGATTAGCTCAAAAAAAAAAAAAAAAAAAAGGTTCCACTTTAGTTTTTACATTACGTCTAAAATGGGGAGACCTTCAGACCACACCACAAAAATGTAAGGAACGCCTTGTTTCTTTAGAATAGCCGTTCTTTCGGCCACTCACTCTCATTTCTGTTCTCTATCTATACAAAATGCAATGGAGGAAACAAAGGCACACTAACATATGCGCTCAGTTCTAAAGCCCAGTGAGCTGCCACCGTAGGCGTCGTTTAAGGCATCACAGACAGACGCCCAAAGTGAAGACTATTCCAAAAGTTTTAAGGCTGCACACATACTTCAAAGCTATAGAAAAATTCCAGAGTGCACTGCAGAGAGCCCAGTCAAAAAGAAGAAAAAAAGGGACGAAACTCAATAACTATTTAGATAGTTTTCTAAATATATTTTTATAATATTTATTATGAATAAATATTCCAAATTATCTAGATTTTTTCTGAATATAGAAATATGCAATATTTATCTACATAATGCCTGAAGCACAAACTCAGCCTATTCAATATACAGAAATATATTATTAAAATATAAAAATTCTGAAAATAATGTGCTCAATTATGAAAAACATGACCCAATTTTTTGTACTTCCTCTCATGTCACCTGTAACTGAATTACACATTAAATATCACTCTATCATGATTACATCCAAAATAAAAGTGTTTGTTTTCATAGTGTATTTATGTACAGTATGTGTACTGTGTTTATTATGTATTATATATAAATACATACACATTCAGTATGTATTTAAAAAAAATATTTACATAATATTTGCTATAATATTTGCTAATAATAATAACTTAATATTTGCATTTATATATTTATATTGTTATTTTATATTATATAAATATATTTTATTTATAAACGTAACATTTTCTTAAATACATACATGCATGTGTTTGTATTTATTTATACATAATAAATATACACAATACTCATTCATCATGTAAACAAAAACTTTTATTCTGGATGTGATTAATCGTGATTAATCTTTTGACAGCACTAATATATATTCATGACAAAACCATTGATCTATTAACATTAAAATCTAAGCTCCACAGGCCAGGACTGCTCCAAATGGTACAAATGTATCCAATCATGACCGTATTCAGATTCTGGCCAGTAGAAGCAATCCAGAAACCACGAGACAAAGCGAGGAAATATGGCTTTCCGATAACGTGGCAGTGTGACGTACCAAGTCTTGAGGAAAATCCACACTGCTGAAGATGAAAATACAGACAAGACACACACAGAGAGAGAGAGAGAGATGAAGACAAAACCATAACTGCGATACAATGCGAAACACAGTAAAATGACTTTTAAGCTCCTATTCTCCTGAAGAAGAGAGAAAGAGAGGGAGGAAGGAAAAGTTCAGTGTCATTTCAGACACATATTGCTTGAATTAAACGGCAGAGAACGGGAGGGGGAAGAGGCTTTGAATTCTTTTCCATTGAGATCAGCTCTACTGCCTCTCTGACCAGTCTGAGAGAGAAACCTCTACTGTCAGGCAGCTCTCCTCCAGCAACAGTGCTGCAGAAGAATCCAGGGAAGAAATGGTTCCACCTATGCAAGAAAACAAAACACAATGTGACGTGTCACGGCTATTTTTTTGAGGAACTCAGATCCTTTCAGAGACTGTTAAAATTCTAAACAGCTCATAATTGTTTCTTCTACTGACTGTGTTTTATCTAAAATATCATTCTGTGCTCTTGAGTCATTAAAGTCTGACTAATTCATTTAGAGACTTTGTTTGCAGTTTATTTACTCTTCAAATCAATAAATGATACTTTAACAGTCATTGACTGTATCATCTATATTCCCAGTAGTTTCTTCTAGTAGTTCAAAGCAATTTGATGGTTAAACAACTCTTAAAATCCTTGATGAGAGAAGTGTAAAACATAATTGTGATGCCCCCACATGAAGCACAGCTGAAGCCCATTAGTCCAATTTTATAGATGTTTCCTGGGCTGGTCCATTTAATGGGTGATATGAAATATGTGCAATTATTCTTTCATCAACTATGTTTTCTAATTTCACTGTTGATCCAAAGCCACTGGTTTATTTGGTTTTCAGATCATTTAGTTCCTACAAACGCTGTGAATGGGTGAATCGGAGAAGACAAGGAAGACAAATGCATCACATCCTGCATCCAGCTGAAAACCTTACATGCTGACTGGATCCACACAGACATGGAATAAGTGACTCATGTGAGGAGCTCTTTATAGGAAACAACTCCAGTGACACAACAAACACAACAGATTTCTCCTGCACTAGCATAGCAGCCAGCAAGCTACCAGCGCAAACATAGAAAATATATATATTACGACATTTTTCATCCACTATCAATGTTATTCTTCCCTCAGCTTGGTCCCCCTTAGTGAATGATAAGGTTGTTTTTTTTAGCTTGCTTTACCTACAGGAACAAAAAAGAAGCTTAGACTGCAGATTCAAATTCTCATCAAGAATACTTGTGTGTACTGCCCCTAAGCGTTTAGATCTAATTTGTGTCTAAGGTGATACTTTAGACACAAACATGACATTTACCCTCTGATTTTCTCACGCTCAATCCATCGTAGATCATCCATTCTTTCTGACGAACACAATCTGAGGTATATTAAAAATGAGGCTTCAAAATCATGAGCATTCACTGCCATTATACAGTCTGGAAAAACAAGGATGTTTTTTAATGTAACTCATCATGGTGTAATCTATTTGTATCCATTCCCTTTAAGTCCATTAAGTCTCCTGAGCTATGGAAGAGAAATATTTGAGTAAACACAACCATTATCATGCCAGGAACAAGTCTACAATATTAAATAACTTGAGAAATGTTAGACAGTGGTGCCTGTGGATTGAAACAAAACTGACCAGCTTCAGGCTGCGACTGACACTTGTACAGAAGCAAACTGCACTGGTAAGAAAGACCTTCTCAAAAGTCAGTATCAGATGTGGTCCTTCTTTGGTTTAAGATTCATTTGGTTAAGATGACAGCAGGACAATGCGTGTAGATTGGTAACTTTTGATGACAGATGACTAAAACATTGGTAACAAACTAAAAGCAACTGGTTTCATGTCTACATGGATTATTGTTAAATTAAAATAATTGTACTAAAAATGAAACAAGAATAAAATGGGAAAAAAATACAAACAATATAAAAGACTAAACATTTAACTAAACAAAGTAAAACTAATTTAAAATCTATTTTAAAATAACACTGAGAGCAGTCTGAGGTGCTTTATGGAGATCAGGAACTTGAGCTGAAATGGCAGCGCTCTGCTCTTCTGTGTCCCAGACCAGCTCCCCAATCCTTATGTAAACACTGCCAGACGTCTGGGATTATTCACACACACACACACACACACACACAAGACACAGCCCATCTTTATATATATGTATATATATATATGTATATGTACCCTTGACATCACCTCAGTGCCCCACATCCCCCACTAGTGCTCAAGCTCATACAAACATATACAGTAATGACGCTTTTTCCTTTCTGCCCCCCGCCACACATTTGTCTCTCCCTTTTGTCCTGACCTCCACACACATATGTCCCACTCACCCACTGTCTCTCCCCCTATCTCTTTCCTTTTCCTTTAAACACTCTCAATCTGTTTGGGAGTTTTAGTAGCAACATACTCGCTCTACTAGTGGTTAGTTTTGTAGTGTAAAAACACTTAGTATTGTTTTGGGACTCTCCCGATATGGCCTCACAGTCTCTTCCTCTCAGTCTGCATTAAAGCTAGCACTGTTTACAATGACTGAACGGGTAGCATACTTTCAGCTCCAAACGGCCTGTGTGAATCCAAACAGTACAATGTTAGAGGCAGCTGCTAAAAAAACTGTTATTTTTTTCAGTAAAATGCTACTCTCTTGAATGCGTCTGACTGGTGCGGGGAGCAGTCTCAACACTGTTTTGGTTATTGAACTGAATTATAACTCTGGAAAATTCCTCAGACAAACTGAATGACTGTTAATGCGGGTTTCTTTTTCTTCCTTTTCTTAAGCACTGAAGAAGCTTGCTCTTTGGTATTTGATTTACAGTAGTGCAGCGTTTCTGTTCCATGAATCATCTGCCAAATTTCAACTCAGTAAGAGCGACGATAATTTGAGAATAACCAACAAGGAATTGGAAAAAAAATGAGCCTGTGTGGATATTTAATCTGTTCTCTGTCTACCGTCCCTTTCCGTTTTTGTCTGCCCCACTGCACTACACTAAAATCCATCAGCCATTTTATCTTCTTTTAAAAAAGAAAATGCACTTTGTTTTCTCCCATACAACCTCATACACATGACTTATCTGTGTTTATTTGTCAGAGTGTGCAGGGGAAAGGGTATTGAGTTGTGGATTGTGTTTACATGAGGAAGTGACAGGGTGCTGCCGTCTGGCCTTCCTGAGATCACAGCACAGTCGCACGACTTCACTCCGGTCAAAAAGACATCATTAAACATCATTTCTAAACTATGTTTTGTTATTGTACATGCATAGAGCTGTAGTTATCAAAAAGAGGCTACATATAATAAACTTTACTAAAAGGATGGAAAATTTACTGACCTTCATGTTGTTACAAACCTCGGCAGAAAACAAAAAGAGATGCTTTGTTTAAGGTTTCAGCTGTTTTGTCTGCATAATTCTGAACTAATTTAAAGGGACCCAAAACGTTTAAGGTTGAAATTGGACATAAAGGTGTGAAATCGAGACTATATTATATGTGCATAATAATTTTTGCTGAACTATTTGTCAGCATATGTTTGTGATTGACCAGTCAGAATCAAATGTTAAAGAAAGGCATGGAAAAACGAACAAAAATGTAAAAGTGAGACTTGTTTCTTGTTTTAAATTGATGAAAAGTGTACACTCTCAGAAATAAAGGTACAAAAGCTGTCACTGGGGCAGTACTTTTTCAAAAGGTACACTTTTGTACCTTTTAGGTTCAAATATGTACACTTTAAGTATTAATATGTACCTTTAGGGTACCAAAATGGACCCTTTAGGAACAAATAGGCCTATAGCTTTTGAAAAGGTACTGCTCCAGTGACAGCTTTTGTACCTTTATTTCTGCAAGTGTAAGATAAATCTAAACCTCCTTGTGACCTCATGTTCAAACAAAGAATGTTAAATATAGACTAAGCGTCTTCAATTGCTCTAATGTACACCACAACTATTGATAACAGTATAGGGCAATATGCTTTATGCAATGTGCAAAGTTTGCATCCATTTTTAGAGTGTCTTTTTTTTTCTTGTTCCAACTAATAAATCAAGTCAAGTCACTTTTATTTATATAGCGCTTTTAACAATACAGATTGTAGCAAAGCACTGAACATTATCAAATGATAAAACACTCACAGCCGATCAAAATCCATTTGACAGAACAACTGCAGTGTGTGCTTAAAATAAAACGATGTTATCCGCAGTGCAGAACCTGATTTTGCTGAGTTCGGCGTGTCCTGGGTCAACATATTTGTTGACCCTGGAACAACATTGTGATTAGCCAATCAGATTTGAAGAACCAGTTTTTGTGAAGTTTAGGCTTCCAATCAGTGTTTGGTGCTTGTACATCAGTGTCAGTCATCTATCAATTCCGCAGATTTTAGGTACTACTCATGGGTAGGGTTAGGTTTAGGTGTAGAGATATGGTCAAAACTAAAATTTTGTTCCAGGGTCTACAAAATATGTTAACCCAGGAACATGCTTAACTCAGCAAAATCAGGACGTGCATTGGCGGTTGGTGTAGATAAAAATAAATCTATTGTAGTTGTTACAGTTTTCGATCTTAGGTGCAAACACGTACCAATCATCTTTTATAAAGAGACTTCTGGTTTTTAGACAAAAAGTGACATTTAAGGCATTCAAAAGTGCATTTTTACTAGCAAACACCTATAGAGAAACCCTGTCATTTCCCAGAAGAGCAGACTGTCTCAGATAATTAAAGCTTTAGGGGAGAGGGAGAGATGCTAGTACAGATGGAGTTCACTGCAGACTCAGATGTTATGTGACCATTTATCATTCTTACAGGTAACAGAAATACATAAAGTCAAACTGAACTACATGCAGTAAAAGTTTTACTGAGTGAGGCCACAGAGGAAAGAACTATACAAGTAAATAAATGTGTGAATCAATATACAGGTTTGTACTGGTATTACTTCCAGTTTAGCATCACTGAACAGTGAGTACCGGACAAAAGGTCTGTAATACCTGGAGAAAGATAAAATGCATTAATACGTTTGAATAGGTGTCAGTGGAGAAAATTGCTTTTATGAGCCAGGAATAAAAGAGCCATAACCAGCCTGAAGCCTTGGTTCCAGACAATCATTAATGGGTTGCACAGTGTTATAAGGTCTCTCCCAATCTAAGTAAATCAATCAATCAAATGAGACTTTGAAACAAATGTTTCCATCAAATTCAACTGATAAGACACTTTGCTTATAATATATATATTTTTTTGTTTGCTGTGAATGTCTTTGATCTGTTAAATAAAAATTGAAAAAAAAATAAAGCTAAAATAAAATTGTTTTTGTTGCATTTTAATATTTTGCATTTACTATAAATTAGTAATGCTGTGAAACATTAATTCAAAGTAAAAAACGTTTTTAATATAGCCTATGATTAAATGTAATTTATTCCTGTGATGCAAAGCTGAATTTTCAGCATAAAGACTTCAGAAATCCTTGTGATATGCTGATTTGGTCAACCATCAATTATTCTTCAAGCCTGTGAAGCTGTCACTGTGCAGTCGACATGTCAGCTGTCAAAGGTCAAACTCTACACAGATGCAACAATGATCAGAAACGACGATTGCATGACACGATTGTGGCCTAATCCGTGCATCCCTAAACCTCACAAGGGCTTTCATTCTGCTAGTGTTTATTTATAGGATAGAGTTTATTTATGCCAGATCTTCCAAAAAAACTTCAGTGCAAAATCATCCAGCTAGAGGCTAAGAGAAAATCCCTAATGCGCTAAAGAAGTATATATCAAACCCTGAAACTTCATTCTGAAGGTTTTCTCTTCAGTATCCTAAACTGACATCAATATGGACAAATGGTCATTCAGAAAAGATGTAAATTGGATATTAAAAAGCCTAAAGAACTCAAATGCTGTTTTCGACAAAAAAATAAAGAAAATTATCTTCTCCTTATTTACATTTAATCATTAAATTATTTCCAAAAGCTAAAAGAAAGAAAAAAAGAGAGAGAGAGAAAGGTTATCCAAAAAATTCTCGTCCTCAAGGGATCGCAGGATTGAGATTTGGTCAAAATTCCAGTACCCCTTCTTTCTTTCTGACAAAAAGGAGGAGTGGAAAGCTGGCAGATCTTCTCAGTAGCACTTGGAAGCTCATTGATTTGAACTCTGATCAAAACTGCTCTCTGGATATGCCATTAAAAGCTGAGCCTTTCCTTTGTTTTGATAATAAAAATCCAAAAGTGAGAATGTGAACCAGGGTTAGCTTGGTTTGCAGAAAACCCAAGGCAATGCTGATAATCTCGATTTTTTTTATGTCAAATAATCCAGTACTACCCAAACAAGTAAATCCGATCTGCAGATGTGATTTCTCATTGCAAAATAAGAGGTTTAGAAAGACTTGTGTAGTAAGTTTTATTTCATTAGGGCATTTTCTACAGTGACGTACAATAGGAAAAGACCTAAAACTCTGAAAGATCATCTGGTATTGGTGCTGATAAGCATTTAGAACATTCCGGTCTTAAATAAAGGTTGGGATTTGAGATGTGGATCCCTCAAATTCCTTACAACTGAACACCTGGACCAAAACGGTGGTGATTACAGCCCTTCACACACTTATACCTGGATATCAGGTGTACACCACTGCTCTTACTTATTTCATTGGCTCCAAAAGTCTCAACAACTCTCCATGTATAAACATAACATTGTGTTGCTCAAAAGTGACAGAAAAGACATTTAGAATGTCACAAAAGACTTATATTTAAAATACATTTTGTTCTTTTTAACTATCATCAAAAAAAAAAAAATCTGTTTTCAACATTGAAAGCATATCAGAATAATTTCAGAATAAGTCTGACTGTAAAAATATAAGAACTTAAAACACATTAATGCAATACTGCCATACATAAAAATAAGTAAACTCGACTTGAGTAGCCGAAGGTCCTGGGATAGAAAAGAGCACATAGTAATTGTTGAGGCCTTGTCTTTGCCTTGGCAGAAGGAAACTCAGTCCAATAAAGGGATGAAAATAAACCGTAAATGAAAGGCTTCACAGACGTGGCTGGACCTCGTAGCCTGCAGCAGATTAGAGCCTACAGACATCCTGACCACCAGAGCCTGTGTTCTCTCTTCAGCTTGCTTTCTCACTCGCTTCAGCTGCTTTTCTCAGGGATGTCTCAATGCCAGTTGGTCAGCTGGCACGGGACCCCCAGTTTATGGTATACAGACTATATATAAAGTTTTTTTTTCAAACAATAATAGTAATAATAAAAAACACTTCATAAAACTTTATAAATACTATCATTGTTCCAAATGTAAAAACTTCTCAATTAAAAACTTGTTTTTAATGCAGTCCAAAATTTGCAAAGTTTGCAAAGACTCTCTCAGTCATTCCCTTCTGTTTAAGTTAGGCCTCCTTGTAGCTTTAACTTAACCTATGCTGAAACTACCACCATAATGAGAAACACTCAGACCAGATGACAGAAGGCTACTGGTTGGTAATCCTGCAAAGTAAAAATCCAGATATCATCTGTGCTGACTGCCAGGTGGATCTGGCACCTTACATTTGTCCGTCACCTGGCCTATCAGTCTGGATGAGCAGTTAATGAAAATGACAGTGTGAAAGAGAAATCTATGAGCATTCAAGCTTCACTTTAGGAAGATTCCAGAAGTGCTGGAAGCTGGAGGCACAGAAATATGCCTCTATCTTCCAAACATTCTTTTGCACCTGGATGGAAAAGTCTTCAAAGAGTAATTGCTGTTGGAACATGGAACCAAACATTTTTAGTCTGATGCAACTATGTATTTATCATAATGCTTTTCAAGAAGTAAACTGACCTCATAAGCAAGACCCTCAAACAAGACCAAGAAGAGACCTTAGGACCTGTTTATAGATGGTCACTTCATGAGCTTTTTATGATCGGATAGCTATCTGATCATAAAGGACCAGTTGTAAATGCTGGATTTAAATACAGTCGCTCAAACCACTTCAGGAGATGGTCTGGTATTCATTTCAGAGGATGCTTTGACAAGTGTCAATGCATCTAATTGTTGAAGCCACATATGTAAAATGTTAAAATAAAGAAGTGTGTACAATGTGTCACGCAGTAGGTTATATGACGTGTCATAGTCAGATATGACTGCGCTAATGCAACCTGCATCACCTGATGATCACCTGCTGAATATGCGCAAACCACCACTAATGAAAGTAAAGGTAAATCACAATCAGTTTAATTAAAAGTAGTTATCTGAAAATCTTACATTGCCATTGATTAATATAATTCTGCAAAAATCTAGATCAGGGATCTATAACCCTGCTTCTGGAGAGCTGCTGTGCTGCAGGCGTCAGTTCTAACATTGTTTCAACACTTCTGCCTGTAATTACCAAGCAACCCTAAACACCTTGATTAACTGGTTCAGGTGTATTTAATTAGGGTTGGAGATGAAATAGGCTGGATGATACCTCTCTGGGAGCAAGGTTGGAGACCCCTGATCTATATAATGTTTAAAAAGAAGTTAAAAGATAGAGATCAAGTTAAGTCAATTAGTAAGAATGAGATCCATTTAGTCTTTTTCGTCCTGGTTGCTCTGCTTGGTTTGGCTTATCCCAGCCCTTCCATATATGACAACCTGAGACTACTATAAAAACAGATAGCAGGCACAACTAATGCCAACCCAAATATGGAAAACACTCATAAAGAAGGTCCCTCTCTTCTGAATGGTCCCCACTCACTTGTTTCAGTCCAGTTAATCAAAATAAGCTAGTTACGGGAAAACATACACATACATAAACAACGCATTTTACCATTATCGCTTGTGGGATAATTGGACATGGTGAGTGAGAAAGATCAAAGGCAAGATTATTGCAAACGTGAACAAGTTTCTTCTCATATGATGTATCGCATGTGATTAGGTGCGTGCATTAGCGCCTCAGGTAGGGTCTCGATGGATGCTTTTTCAGGAAGCTGCAGGTTATTTGGACCAAACCTGTGTTTTATGACAAACAGCCCAGTTTTACAAACGTGAGGATCAAGGCCAAGTGGGACGAGGCGTGCTGGAGCCCCCGGTGCGTTAATGGTGAATTGGGGTCTCGCCTCTCGATTGATGAGCTTCCAGAAAGCAGCAGGGGGCTTCACTGTAAAATGGGTAGGGGGCTTTGAGAACCTTAGGGGAGAGGTGATATGGGCCAATCATGGAGGAACAAAATCCCTTGACAATGCAGAAAAGGTAAACTGGTTGAGGGACTCATGTCAGCAATACTGTTTATGGCAAAATTCAGTGTGCGCTAATGAAAACAGGTACAGTAGGTTTGTTACAAGTTACAAAAGGAGAGCCTTTGCAAGGAGTTTATGAAAATGAAATGAAAATTAATTTGCAAAATTCGTTAATTTATTCAATGAAACAGTGGATTCCATAGAGTGCTGCTGGGATGAGAAAATTTTATAGACAAAACACAGAATTTTTTAGCCTAATTCACTCAGATTTAGGACAGGGATCCTCAAATCTGGTTCTGGACAGTGTTGCCAACTGCTTTCAATTGAAAGTAGCTAAAACTGGAAACTAAAGGTTACTACAATACAGTACATGACATCATATTGGCAAATTCACTGATCTATATACAGATGAAAGGTTCAGTGGGCAAGATGACCAATTAGATGAGGTTTGTCCAAGAGGTTGCTATATTTGTAACTTTTGAAAAGGGGTGGGGAAGTCGCTAAATCTAGTGACAAAGTAGCTAAATTGGCAACACTGGTTCTGGAGGGCCACTGCTCTGCAGAGTTCTGCACAAAACTACCTGTGATTTTCTTGGGATCCTGAAGGACTTAGGTGTGCTTGATTAGAGTTAAAGCTGAAAAGCATTGCATTGGCCCTCCTGGGCAAGATTTGAGGAACACTGGAATAAGATTTCATTGGCTTTTGGATTATTGCAGAAAATAAGCTCAGTGACCAATTAAAGTTTTTCTGTATTCCATTTCTGTAGTCCCGTTTATCCACCTGTTAGCTGTTGTTGTGGCAAAGATATTTTATGCCTACACTCTCAAGAATAAAGATTCTAAATTAAGGTTTGTACTGTGATATCATAGAAAAACTATGTTTGGTTCTTTAAAGATCCTGTCAGTGAACAGTTCTAAAAAGAACCAAGAGTGTGAGAAACATTTTAATGGTCTAAAGATTTTTTCCCTTATAAAGAATCTTTCAAGCAACAGATAGGTTCGATGGATGTTAAAGGATATTCATGGAACCATTTAAAAAAAAAAATGTTTCTAAGTGTACTGTGCTATTTTATCTAGGATGCATGACTAGACTGTTGTTAACCTTTCAAAAAGCTATGCCATCCTACTGTAACATCACCTGTAAATGAATTCTGGCTACATCATTTCCTCCAGTGATCCACCTATGACCGGATTACCCAGTAACTACCATCATCTTCTCATGTTAAATGGCACTGGGCACATCAGAGGCTTCAAGTGGCCTCTGGGCTGGCAGGAAGCAGTTTGACCTCCAGCAGCGGTGCCCTCTTTACATTCTCAAACAGAAGCTTTCATTAGCTTGCCTAAGAGAAGGTCCTCATTAGGACCAACAATCAGGGTGATATCCTATGCTCAAGGCCCTTTTTGCAAGCGACCAGAGACTTCAAAGATGCCTACAGACCCCTCTGTGGCTCCAGAGCCCGGCTCCCTGTAAAACCCCTTCACTGAAGCCTGGTGCGATAATAGGCAGCAGAAGGCAGGTAAAATGAGAAAGATGGTGCAGCGGGCTTTATGTTTTATGACTTACAAGCCAGTGGAAACAAGTTGTTTTAAAGGCTTTGGACTTGCACCATCAACAGTCTAGAAACACAAAGGGGGATCCCTGTTAAAAATGCCCATAAATTACCAGAGGCTCCACTCATATCTGATGGGCCAGCCAACGTGGCACAACCGCTAACCTGATTTTGCCAAGTGCAAGAAGTCCCTAGGTTAACATCTTTCACAACTTTGTGATTAGCCAATCAGATCTGAAGAAACAGTTTTTGTGAAGTTTAGTCTTAATCAGTGTTTGGTGCTTGCACATCAGTGCCAGTCATCTATAATTTCCTCTGATTTTAGCCATATTACTTAGGTATGGTTAAGCTTAAGTGTAGAGATGTGGTCAAGACTATATTTTTGCATTAAAATGTTGTCCCAGGCTCAACATAGTACGTTGACCTAGGGACACATACAGTAGTACTTGGCAAAATTAGGACACGCGTGGCACACCAGAGCTACTCACACAACCTGTCCCTAATGAAGGCAATCACACACAATGGAGGATCAGACTTCCAGATCAACCAAAAAGTAATAAACTTTGAAGCATTTTCATTTAAAAATGTCAGATCGCTCATAATTATTCCCAATGAGTATTTTTAGGCTATTTAGAAAGTTAGGAGGTGTCTTTTTATCAAACACTTTTAGTTCTAAATCACATAAATTGCTCATATAATATTCAAAGACTAAATTAATCAACTCACAAGCATTTTCTCAAAACATTTTTTTTTTGTGATAAAGTTTGTGGGACGAAATAAACAGTGAGCATGAGAGACTTTCAAAAATTTTAAAATATTGCTGACCCCAAATGTAAAATTGAAAGTGTACACTGGATAATATATGGTCAACAGAGGTCATCAAGAGCCCAAAAAGTTCCTGGGAATCGAACCCATTGTTAGCACCATAATGCCCTATCCTGGACAAAATCTGTTTCCAATGAATAGGCTATGCTCAACTTAACACAAAATGTGTTAAAGAAGTCTCTGTGGAGTCTTCTGACTTCAACTGACTCATGACATAGCAATTGGTTTTAATTGAGCAGGATAAATATAAATTCAAGTACATACACTACTTTATGAGTGTAGCACAATCGTTTCTCAACCAGACTGCATGCACTTGTCTACAAAGGAAGAAAGTTTCTGGCACATCGCCCCCTAGAGTTGGTATGAAATAATACATCCACATAAGTAAGTGCAAGTCAAACTTGCATGTGTGCATGACTGCGTGTCTCTGGAGAGAAGTTACAGAGAGGAAAGTCTTAATTGTCGTGCAGCCCAAGAGAAGACAGACCCCCAAACCAACATAACACACTTCCCAAGCATCAAAATAAAACACAAACTTGTGAAAGCTGGGTATAAAATAAATTTCAAGTGATCTCCATAAAATGTAACACTGCTTCTACTTAAGGTGTCAACAATTTCAGATATAAAACAAGTACAAATGCAATGATTAGAAACTCTTACTCTTATTTCTTTCACTGCATCTTTACAATTTTTCTGCAAACAGAAGCAATGTTACTGCACTTAAAAGCGCAAGGCTATGTGTGATCAAACAGATGTATACCCATTTATCTACTGGGTCTTAAGTAGGTCAGAGGAACATATTAAATAAATGATCAAAATAGCATTATTTTTACACATGCAGCATTGATTTAATCTGGCCCTCAGTCAAAAACATAAAGTGAATCCTGAAATTTCATCTACCCAACTAAAATTATTTAAACAAGGGGATGTCTCGCCCCCATTGATGTTGTTACTTTGCATTTATAAATTCACAGTCTGACTGATTTCTACATAGAAGACATTTTCCTCCTGAATGTTGGCCTTTTTGTTTTTCGCTCTGCCCCCAACCCTTTCTCTCTGTCTCTGTTTTTCCATGACTCATGAAAGACGCATTACAGAGGTCTCAAGACATGGAAAAACTCAGCAGTACGACTGACCACAAGCGCTGACCTGAAATCAGCTGTGTGCTCTTCTGACATGTGATTCAGTCACCCGAGCTGATCTCACATCAGAGATAGCCCCCCTAACAGTTGTGTCTGGAGTGAATAAGAACATAGATGTGGAAAGGAGGAGGGGTGTAAACCAAAGCTATCTGTAACGGCGGAGGAGGGATGTACTGTGTGTATCCCAGATTTGTCCCCCTGGTGGTGTTGATGCAACAAGGTTAAAATGACACTGTGTAACCCCAAAATCAAGCAAATGGATCAAACAAACATGCGAGGAGAGATAAAACTCCAAAGCTGAATGCGTTTGTGGATACCACAGGGTGTGGGACTCACGTGCAGTAGAAAGGAAGAAGGGGACACAGGGTGGGTTTATTTCATAGATGGGCAGGACGATACGCAGCATGCGGCTTTCTAATTGGCCGAGAGATGAGATGAGCGGTTTCTACTGCTCCATCTGTTATTTCTCTTTTGCTTTTCTTTTTTTTCTGCTTTTTTCCTCTCCCACACTCATTCTTTTGTTGCCATCTGTGAGCCAAAACAAAACTCAAACTCCCCCTGCCATTCACAGGAAGAATCAACATGATTTTCACTAATAGTCCATGCGTTACTATAAAGGTAGACCGTATATATTAATTAATACATTATGTATCATGAATGAACAATGCATTTAAAGCATTAAATGCAGTAACTGATTAAACTGATAACTGATAAAAAAATAAAAATTAACAGAACGCTGTGGCATCTACAGAAACTGTATTTAACTCTTGTGTCTTAAGCAGAAAAATAACCATATTAATATATGACCCTCTCAGTGAAATAACCAGAATAAAAGTTTGGTTTCAACCATTCATTTCATTAAGATTTCAGTCTCTGTCATGGTCTTTGTCATTATTAAAGATAACAGGGTTACATTTTAATTGAATGCATTTTAATTACATTAAAATAGAACATGGTTATGGCTTAGTTTTTACATTTTACAAATAAATTTAAAAATGTCCCTTATATAGTATAATTAATTAATAAAATAATTCAATATATAATTCAATATAACTTTATATAAATACTGTATAGTATTTAAACAATACTCAAAATGTTTTATATATGCATGTATAACTGATTTGATATTAGTCATGCATTTTATATTATATTATATTACAGGTATATGTATATAGGTATTAATGTGTACATTTTACAGGAAGACATATTTACGGACGTCATTCCTTTGTGTGAATAATATGACACATATTCCTCCTCCCTCTTCAACTGTAGCTAAACTACTGCCACATCAACACTAGGAGTATGTCAGAGTATGAGGGAAGACAGTAATGAAAGGAAAAAAACTGTAGGGGGGGAGCAGATGTCCTGAAGTCAAACTCATAGAGGAGGACTGAAGAGAAGACAGACACACGCCTTGAAGTAGATCTCTCTTCAGAAAGAGGTCAGGAGGAGGAGACTGGAGAAGGGTTTAAGAAAAGAATATAATTAAAGGTAAATAAACATTAGCACTATTAAAAATGTCAGTGTGTTCATCCTCCACAGTTACTTCTTAACTACAAAGGTAACATCCAGGAAAAAGCCATTCCTGGAGACATTCGGTGCTCAAGAACAACTCTTTGTGCACAAAGCCTTGATCTGCTGGAGTCGGTTAACTGTTGGTTTTCAGATTCTGAGGAAAGTTTGGGGAATAACAGACCATGTATTTTCTTCTAAATAATCTGCACATCTGGCAAAAATATGCCGACAAGAAATAATTAATATTCTTAATTTCTTAATAATTTAATTCAGCAATAATGCATCAAATAGGTCAAAACAGATAAGGCATTTACAATGGTGAAAAGATTTCTATTAAAAATAAATGCTGTTCTTAACTTACTAATCATCGAACAACCTTCAAAAAAACGAATCATTGTTTTCATAAAAAATATGAAGCAGCTTAAACGTTATAAACATGGATAATAAGAATGAATGTTTCTGAGCAAATCAGTATATCAGAATGGTTTCAGGAGGATCTCACGCTGTAATTCCATCCAAGGAAAAACTTTATTAAAATTTATTCAAACAGAAGAAAATGTTATTTTAAACTGTAATAGTATTTCACACAAAAAAAAAAACAACAAAAAAAATGTGCAAAAAAAGTTTCATATTGCATTTACTTGTTAAATAAATGCAGACTAAATGAACTATAGATGTCTTAAAAAAAAAAAAAAAAAAAATTAAAACCTCCTACTGACATCAAACTGAACTGTAGTGTGTATATGATGAAACGTGAGCAGCAATACATATAAATTATGACCACAGAAAATGAATAATAATACCCAATATTTCTTGCTCAAACTGGGAAACGTTTTGGACCCTCATTCATTCGACAGCCCAAACCCTGACTGGGCTCAAACTCCTTACAGAAGCGCTAACAGTCTTTTTGTGAGACCCTGAAAAAAAGCAAATCTCACACACAAGCAGGAGAGGGGGACAGAGATTAGCTCCACACACTGACATCACTTAAACAGACCCTCAAACCAGATCACTGGAGAACAATGGTCGCCGTGTTTTTGACAAGTAAGACACTCTCAAAATATAGATGTATCCCAATCCCTGCCCATAAACCTACCCCTAACCAAAATGTATGCATAAAATCAGTGGGAAATGATAGCTGATGAACAAGGGTGTAAAAGCACCTAACCCTGATCATAAGCCTAAAACCGATATTTACGGAAAATGCATCCCTCAATTCTGATTGGTTGATTGAAATCTTGTGAAATCATGCTGACCGGAGAGGAATACAGGAAAAAAAAGCAGCAAATGTGATGGCAGACCAAATCTTCTCCGGTAGTCTCAGATGTTTGGACCCCACTGTGTTACATTTCCCTTTACAAGTACATCTGTCAACCTTTCTGTGTTTCATTTTTACTTTATTGGTCAGAATAAATTCATCACGGCAGCAAAGCCCTCTAATTTGCAGCATGCAAGCCCTAAAAACCTTTGAACGTGTCTTCAAATCTAAGTGGTTTATACATGGAGGTCTATAAAGCACTATAGGTTTAGTGATATAGAATTACAATCTCCCGTGACTCTCTGACGCTTCTTACTTGCCTCTACCTGCCTGCAGCATAACTAAAGTGCCTTCATTCTTTCCCTCCCTGCTGAAGTCAGTCATTACGGACTCCCAAATCACTTACAATCAGCTGTAAATATTAGTTCAGTAACAACATACTCAAACAGTCACTGACCCTACTGGACTGCATCCGCACTATAATGTTTTAATATAGCTTAAACAACAACTACAAAACAAGATCATATACTTTTTTTTTTGGATTGCAGAAGATGCGTGTGGCCAAGAAAGGTGACCCATACTCAGAATTTGTGCTCTGCATTTAACCCATCCAAGTGCACAAACACAATAATTAACACAGTTGTGATATTGACCCTTGATTAGGCCACAACTGTTCCCAATACAAATCTGTTTTATTACTATTAGTGAATCTAGACTAGAAATTACCACATACTGTACATATAGAGAAAATAATATAATATGTATTCTGTACATACAGAAGTTTTTGTTTGCATAATATATGCATGCATACTGTGTATATTTATTTCTTAAATACAAATACACACACACAAACATGTTGGTTTTTGTGATTTATGGGGACTCTCCATAGGCGTAATGGTTTTTATACTGTACAGACTGTATGTGCTATAGTCCTACACTGACCCTACACCTAAACCTACCCCTTACAGGAAACTG
>JAUMHQ010000048.1:16723116-16743899 GCA_032361165.1 Enteromius paludinosus
CCGCGGGGTGTAATCTGGATTTGTCTGTGAATGTTTTTTTTTAACTTTGAAAGGTCTGGTGCCCATCCACTTCCATTAAATGACTGCCACGGTTAAAGTTAAATATCTTCGTTTGTGTTCTGCTGAGGAAACAAAGTCACCTACATCTTGGATGCCTTGGGGGTAAGCAAATAAACATCTAATTTTCATTTTTGGGTGAACTATCCCTTTAAAGGTAGTACAGTATGTATACACAGACACTGTACACACACACACACTACCATTCAAACATTTATGGTCAGCAAGACTTTTAATACATCTTAATGATATATACACAAATCAGCTTTACTACATCACTAAAGCAGCTAAATATAAAATGTCTTGGTTAAACTAAAATCCAGACATACACGTTTCTCTGGATGCATGAACGTTTGTAATAATGTAGCAACAGTTGTTATTAAAAAGTGTTATAACCTTAATTATTTTTTGTTTGTTTCCAATAAATGCTTTATTAATAAGTTTTTTAGTGTTAAGAGCAGGGAAGTGGTAAGTCCTATCCCTTTCTTGAGCTTCCGCTCCATTTTGGAAAAGCACACAGATTGGAAACAGCTGTGGCCTATCCTGGATGCTGTACAGCTGGAAGTCTCGTCAGAGCACTGGATCAACCAGCAAGAAAGGCCATAGGAGATCCACATCTGGAGAGGAAAGAGCCAGCAGAAAAGGATCTCAGGTGCATGCCAGTTTCAGCGCCTCTCTCTCTCTCTCTCTCTCTCTCTCTCTTCCACACACTCAGATGCGTCTGAGTCACTCAGTCTTTGGGAGAGAGAGAACAACATTCCCTTCTGCTGATGTGGGAGGAGATTTAGAAATCAGGCCTATAACTGCATGCTGGGAGCTGAGCTGATTCCTCCTCGCGGATGACGTTTTTATTTAAGGAATATAGTTCACCCAAATAATAAAACTCATCATTTACTCGCCCTTGTTTCAAAACCTGTATATATGAATTATACATAACACAAAAAGGCATATTTAGGAAGAACATCCTGGTTACTCTTAAGTATAACCGAAGAAAAACCAGGGATAAAATACAAAGTGATTGCCAAGAACATATCAAGCATTGTATCATAAAAATGTTTATGAAAGGAGTCTCCTATGCTCACCAAAGCTGCATTTATTTGATCAAATATACAATGAAAAATCTTACTGACCCAAACCTTTGAACAGTAGTTTATTTTCCACATCTTGCAATGTCATAGGATAGTTTTGCACGGGAAATAGACTCAAATCTAATTTGTTATTGACTATACACCTTAAAATAAATTTTTCACAAAAACAATGTATATTTGTTTAATGAGTTTTTTCCATAATATTCTGACCTTTAATATATAATCAGATTCACGAGTTCATGCTTCCTCATTAATGAATGAATAATAATTAAAGCAAATTTTGTGTTCTGTCCGGGGAGCGAGCCGGGAGAATCGGCAGACTCCAAACCCTGGCGGCTTGAACCCTAGGCGAGGTTTTAGGTTCGGTGTCCGGCTTGATCTCCATCTGCCCCCCCTGGAGAAAGGCATGGAGCTGAGGAGGAAATGGGGTGCACAAAAGCGAGATGCGGAAGTAGGGGAAACGGGTTTATTTATAGTGGGAAGGAAGGATTTGATTGGCGATCGTAACAAGGAGATTAATTTGTCCAGCGAACCTCCCGAAACTATGTTATTATCAAAACATACACTTAATTTTTGGGCACCTGACAAACACTGACAGACGGTGCCATCTATGCTTTCTACAGCACCTGCAAGTTTTGTTCTCAACCAAAAATAGAAAGAGACACAGATTATTCAAAGACAACCCAAGAAACCAGTGTTCCACAGAAGAAGGAAAGTCACACAAAGTGCAGTCTTAAAAATAGAACCTTTAACATCTATGGAATCTTTGGACAATAAAGTTCTTATAAGGAAAAGGTTCTTAAGATTTTTAAAATGGTCTTTGCACTATAAAAATGTTTTTTTTCAAGAAGTGTTCACTGAAAAATTATTTAGGGAATCCAAATAATCTTTGCTGTTAATGCTATTTGTAACCTTTAGTTTAAAGAGTGTACTTGAGGTCATTTGTAGGTTGCCAGCTCGCGGTTCTATCGTTCACTGCCTCTACTGAAACCCTCGTATTTCCCTCAGTGAGATTTCCTCCCTCCGAATAAGTATTTAGACTATAAAGAGCATGAATTACAGCAAGCCACGGTAGGCTATAGATATCCTGGCACTGCCCAGCAAAGACAGGCTAATTATGTATTGCTGTGGGTTTGACATGCGTGGCACACAGACAATCCAGAGAAACCTCCTACGCTCCTAAATGCTCACCACCATCAACCGCTCTCTCCTTCTGAGCATGCACAGTAAGTCAGGCCCCAAAACAAGAAGTCTGGAAGCACCATGATCAAGGGATGGACTATAAAAAACAATTCTGCTGCTGAAACTGAACTACGTTTTGTAGAATTCAACAGTTTACTGTTTGGTTTCCATTTTCTTTTATCACATTTCTTCTGAAAATACACTGCGAAAAATAAAAATAACTGCCTATATTTTAAGGAATTTCATGTTTTATTTATTTTATGTGTTATTTGTAGTTTCTGTGAAATGTACTAGAAATGTCTGAATTATGTTTTTTTCAGTGGAGTGTCATATCCCCATAAAAAAATTAAACGGATAATTAATTTTCATATCTGAGCTAAGACCTAACGGGGCGGAAAAACATTTAAACCACTGAGGGCCAAACATGCTCTCAAGACTATTTTAGACAGCTTAATTACATCCTGTAACCCTCATAGTGTTTTCCCACTGCATTTAAACATTAAAACATGCGTTGACCTCAAATACAGAGGTCATGGTATTTTGGCACCAATTTGTCAAACATGAAAATGTTTTAAATTAATTAAAGATTAACTTAAATTCAGTCACATAAAAAAAAGAGAAAAATACAGGAGTGAGGTCTGTGAAAATGTTTTCTTAAATTTAAAATGAAGGTAATAGAGAAGGCCCTATCCAAAAGACACAGAGATGCTTTGAAAATTACAGTATGTTAAAAAGAGTGAGTGAGTCAGAGAGAAAAAGGGAGCAAAAGGGAGAAGAGTGGAGTTTGGTCTCTGACAAAGGCTTCATTCATTGCATCTCAGGCTAATATTATACGTTTCACGAGGAAATGTCCACTTAGTCCTCCAGAGCACAGGCTCAGCACCACACCTTTGATTCCAGGCCTTGTCCAAATAGCCGCCGGAAGATTTACAAGGATAACACTATCCGTGGTGAAAGTAAGTGTCGGGCCCCAAAGGTAAATAAACTCACAAGTCAATGACAAATTGGTTTAGGCAGGTTTCAGACAAGAAACTCTGTTTACTCTCTAAACGGATGCTTATTTCAAACCAAAATATTCTCTGTGATTGAATAGTTAAATAGGTTTGTTTCTAACAATATATTGGAAAGACATTTAACATATATTGTATATCAGGGATGCAAATGGGATGTGGAGTCTTTTTAATGATTGATTCGTCTATATTTTTATTTGTAATAAAAAAAAATAATAATTTATAATTAAAAAAATATATATTCAAAATTGAAATATATGGCACAAAATAATGGTTCATGCTATTTTAATTGTCACATTTTTCGGGGAAACATGTAATTCATGAACGCTTTGGAATATAAACATAAGGTTGGTCTCTTTGAAAGAAGAAACTTAGAAGATTATTGCATTGGAATAATTAAAAAATATATTTTTTTCTAAAAGTTATTGAAGTTTAAGTTTAGTGTTATGAAAATGCACAAAAATATATGTTTTTATTCTTAGAAATGTATATTTTTAGCCTAAAAATGCTAAAATCCAAAACCCATAAGTCTAATCAAGTTGTGTTTCAAATTTTATCTTGATATCTTAAAAATGAGGTTACCCTTTCAGTCGAATCACTTCAACGTTACATGTGGGAACTTGCCATAGAGACCTTTGAGCTTTATACAAAAGGCCAATGAATATTGGCATGCATTTGATTGTGCTCAGGTGCACCTCATCACTGCGTAAGATCCTGCGGGCTGGTAGCCTTTTTAAAGGCTGGTGTGCCAGTCATCTTGCAAAACCAGCGAGCAAAGACCTCTGAGTGCACGGAGTTGCCGTGATAGGTCTTCCCTGGGCAACAGGGAAAAGAGATAATCTTTCCGCGGTTGGCGAAAACGTTCTACGGAATGTAAAATCCTACCGTACGCTTCTGGGTGCGGAACTTTCCTCGCCTCTTTGGATGGTCACGAGCGTTGTCTCACGTGCCTGGGTTGCGAGCACACTGAAACAGCATTTGTGGATTGTCAATGTGCTCATTGCGAGTGGATGACTATAGCTACGTTGAGGTCCCACCTCTCGTTCGCGAGACGGCTCCCCTCGCGGCCTTCCTGCGGCAGCTTGTTAAACAGTAATAGTTTTTCAACTGCAGCGCCAGGGCACCTGGGGGACTTGATGATTTGTTTCTGGGAGCTAGAGATGCGGCCCTGCCGCGCTCTCCCCAAGTACCATTCTTCCCGGAGGTGCACAAAGAGCTTACCAGATCGTGGCTAGCCCCGTACACATCACGTCTGCGCCCAGGCTCTTCGGCCTTTGCCACTCTCGATGGTGGTGCAGCCAGGGGGTATGTGGCTATCCCTCAGGTGGAGTGTGCTGTTGCGGTGCACTTGTGCCCGCGTGGTGCTTCCGCCTGGTGTGATCAGCCGCATCTCCCGTCCGAGGCATGTAAGCTATCATCCGCTTCGGCGGGCGAGGCTTACTATGCCTCTGGGCAGGCTGCCACCACCTTGCATGCGTTGGCAACGCTTCAAGTCTACCAGGCTGAAGCGTTGAAACACCTGCACGAGAGTGGGCCAGACCAGGGTGCAATGCAGAAACTCCGCGCTGCGACTGACTTCACTTTCTGGGCGACGAAGGTCGCAGCGCGTGCCCTTGGTCTGGTGATGTCCACCACGGTGGGCCTGTCCCTCTCAGAGGACGCTCTCTCCCTGCTGAGATGGCAGAGGGGCATCTGCATCCTCAACTGTCTCGACGAATGGCTGATAATAGCTCACTCGCGGGATCTGTTGTGCATGCAAAAAGAAACAGGGACATGCTTCGGCACAACTGCTTAAATACATTCAGGCACAAGATAGCGGCCCCTGTCAAACTTTTTAGAGGCTCCTTGGGCACATGGCATATCAGACTGACATGGGCCTGGGTGCTGTATGCAACGGGCAAGCAGCCAGGCGTACAGCTGCTTTGTTAGCCGTACTTCTCCACTGGTCCGGACGGACAACACAGTGGTTATTGCATACATCAACAAAACACTACGCTCCCGCTGCATGGCACAACTCGCCTGCCGTCTGCTCCTGTGGAGTCAAAAGCCGCTGAAATCGCTGCGCGCTGTTCACTTTCCAGGGATACTCAACCGTGCAGCCGATCAGCTCTCACGGCACTCCACCCATCCTGGAGAATGGCTGGAGAATCTCTTCGCCTCACCCGAGTCTGCCCATTGCCTGTTGTTTTATTCCCTCTACGAGTCCAAAAAACCACTCGGCGGTGATACACTCGCAGACAGCTGGCCTCCGGGGCTCAAGTACGCCTTTCCCCCATTGAGCCTCCTTGCACAGACCCTGTGCAAGATCAGGGAGGACGAGGAACAAATCCTGCTGGTAGCGGCACGCTCCTCGCGGCAGCCCCTCCCTGTAGATCCCCTGAAGTAAGACCTTCTTCTCAGGGGACATTTCAGGGCTGTCATAGAGACCATCTCCCAAGCAAAAGCTCCCTCTACGAGGCTGGCTTACGCTCCGAGATGGGCTCTGTTCATGGACTGGTGCTCCTCTCGTGGAGAGGACCCACAGAGATGTATGATCGCAGTTGTGCTTTCTTTCCTGCAAGAGAAGTTGGAGCGCAGCCTGTTCCCTTCTACTCTCTAATCCTCAGAGACCACATCTCATACCCTCTTGAGACCTTGCCGTCGCCCTACGGAGCCTGCGGCACAATCCCTTCGAGCCCCTTCAGTCTGAAAAACAGGCCTAAAAGTATCTGGTGCTGAAGGACAGCGCTCCTCGTTGCACTGGCCTCCATTAAGAGGGTAGGGGACCTACAAGCCTTCTCTGTCAACGAAGAGTGCCTAAAGCTCAGCCTGGCTGAAACGCAATCAGGTAGTGAACCTGCAAGCTCTGTCCTGGGAGGAGGCAAACCCAGCTTAGAGTCACTGTGTCCTTTACAAGCTCTGAAAGCGCCGATACACTGACCGCACTCATAGCATCAGACGCTCCCAGCAGCTCTTATTTGCTATTGCAGACAGCAGAAAGGAAATGCTGTCTCCAAACAGAGGTTGGCTCATTGGGTGGTTAAAGCCATCTCCCTTTATACCAGGGAAAGCCTTGCCCTTAGGACTGAGAGCTCACTCAATGAGAATGTTGCTTCGTCTTATGCGACAGGCTCACGGCACCTCTTAGCAGATATTTATGGGGCTGCAGGCTGGGCAACACACAACACCTTTCCCAGGTTTTACGACCTCCGCGTAGAAGCTGTGTCTTCTTGCGTCCTCACTGAGTACAGCAGGTGAGTAAGAGGGCTGGCGGGTGCTGGCTTGCTGCGCCACTCCTACAGGGTCCGTGCACTATTTTTCTCTGTGTGTAACCTGAGTCCTCCCTGCCCTGCAATTTGGACCTAGATGGAATAGCTCCAGCTGTGCTTCCTCTGGGTCTCCTTCGCCCAGTAGGTGTGGCAAAAAATTTCTCTATATTTCCACAGTCAGCCAGAAAGGCTGTGTTTCCCTTCAATTATATCTATAATCTTATCGATATATTGTATTTTCTTTATTTCCACATGCAAGAACTGTGTGTTAAGTCATGTGCTCCGTTTCCCCAACCACCTGCTTCAGTACAACTGGCAACCCTGTGGGGCCCCAATCCGGCCCCCAGGATGTAGGTGAAGGTTACATGCAGACTTCTCTGCTGACAAACTTTAAAAGTATCTCACCTGTCGGCGGGGGGTCTCCATGTAACGCGGCCTCAGAGTTGTGGCCTGTTCCATGGGTGTTCCTATATGTAACGTTGAAGTGATTTGACTGAAAGGGTAACGTCTAGGTTACGAACGTATACCACGACCCAGAGGTTGCGCTGACGTCGGCTCTTCAGCGAAAACCTGCATGTGCATTCCGCTCGTGCCCTCTTATACTCATGCAGTGATGAGGTGCACCTGAGCGCGATCAAATGCACGCCAACATTCATTGGCCTTTTGAATAAAGCTCAAAGGCAATCGGCCTCTCTGGCGAGTTCCCATATGTAATGTCTCCGTTCCCTCCTTTAAGGAAAGTGGGTTACGTTCGTCACCTAGACGCTTCTGCGAGACTTTTTGCAGCTACAACACAAAAGGCCACTAGGAGTCACCAAAGATCCTTTTGTGACCCCTTAAGGTCGTAGTTACTTTTTTTGATTGGAGAAATATATACACAACAGATTATATAACAAAATCAAATGATCCTCTTTTTCATTATGCATACAGATTTAAACATAATTCTTCTACAGTATTGAGTGTGTAATATGAGAGGATATAGTTACTTGAGCTGACATCTGACACCAAGGTCACAAGGTTTTTTAAAACTTTTCTACAAAATATTCAAATTTGTTTATACTTTTCTATTCATATGATAAATTAAACTTTTTAATATTTTTTTTTTTTATAAAACACTGATAAGCAGAACCTGAAGTAGCCCTAGTGACAGCTCTGGCTGCCCCATTTGGCTGAGACTGTCTTGCCTTGCTATTTTTGCACATAACTTTGTGAAGGCAGATTCAAAGACTCCACCAATTAGTATATTATTGAAAAACCATTCAAAAAGTTTAATTTTATTACAAAATCAACATTATAACTCTCGTTCAAGACAGTATATATGAAATATAAACATATACAAATAGAAATTGTGTATGTGTACAATATTATTTCATCCATATTTCTAGACAAATACTAGAATGGATGTCTTATGAACCTTTAGTGTGAAAAAAAGTTTGTATGATTGAAAGTGTGTATTGACTTGTGGAAAATGTTACAACTGCTGTCACGGTGTAGTTTTTTTTGTTTGTTTGTTTGTTTTGAGGCTCACTCTTGTGTTACAGTAAAATATATTAGATAAATTATACGTACGCAGGACGGTGACAGTTAAGTTAAGTATTTAGTTAAATGCTCTATTTAAAACAATTGACACAAACTGCTTTACAATAAACACTAAGCCTTATTAAGGACAAGACTGTCACTGATCCTTCCGCCAGAAGAATAAAATAAAATAAACAACAGGCTAGCATCAAAGAACGTGTTGCCAGAATGTTCCATAATGTTAGGCAAATAAGACTACTCATTGCTGATACATTTAACACACCACAAGACAGAAAATCAGTTTTAGAGTTACTCTTACTAAGACTTCAAACCCTCCCCATTTATGTCGCAATGCTCCCTCCTAGAGGTGCGATGTAACCAGACAGCATTCTAACACTGATTTCTCAGGCGTGTTTGCGGATTTTTATAACAAAGTAAAATTACACTCTCAATATCTTACTACAGAGAAACAGTCACTGATGGGCAATGCTTTATAAAAAAAAAAAAAAAAGCAGTCATGACCTAATGGATAGGGAGTTGGACTTGTAGCCCAAAGGTCACGGGATTGAGTCCCAGGTCTGGCAGGGATTGTGGGTGGGGGGAATGAATAACCATCACTCTTTCCACCTTCAATATCACAACTGAGGTGAGACCCTTAAGCAAAGCCCCCAACTGCGCTCCAGGTGTGTGTGGTTGATCACTTCTCACTGCGGTGTGTGCACTTGGATGGGTTAGATGCAGAGCACAAATTCCTAGTATGGGAAACCGTACCTGGACACATGTCACGTCCTTTCCTAATCCTATGCTAAAATATTCATAAATAAAAGTGAAAACCGGGTTTAGGTTGAAAAAAATGTTTTATGTCATGGGCTATGGTCATGGAAAAATTATTTATTTATTTTTTATAGAAAGACGAAATGAGAAGAATGATAGGGTTTTTTGTGTGCTTCACGCAGCTTTATTTTTGAAGATGAAATGCCGTGAGATGGAACTGGAACAGATTTACAGTAATTCAGTTCCAAAGTTACTTGTTTTATTTACAAAGAGTTTTCTTCAAGAGGCCTTCCTTTCTTAATCATCAGTATAAGAATAGATACACACAAGCCCAAACCAATACTTTTTGTAAGGTCAAGTATTTGTTCAAATCTCCATGATGTCTAGTGTAGATGCTAAAGCTAAGCACAATATGCTCACTCCTCATTCAAGTTTGGATAACAGAGTAAACAGCTCTCATTTGCACTCATATAATTTTGCATATGCTAAGTTATTGTGCATCCACCCTTATCCTTGAAGGGGTTTTTGTCCTCAGGAACTCCTTTTATGAGAGGATCTTCTGCAGATTGGGCCTCTACCCATTCACAAATCTCCTTTGCGGTTTTAGAAACCTGAAGAAAGAGGGAAAGTACGGAATGTAAGATTTTGCCTCTTACCATCCTCGGAAAAAAGCTACATAGCCTATTTAATAAACATAAAATGCAAGGGTGGCAGGATCTAAAGGCCGTGCCCGTGACAGATATTTATGTAGGCTGACAGTCAGCAGGCAGAGAAACTTACAGGCTCTCTGGGGGTCTTCACCTCCTTCTGAAGTTGTTCCAATTCCATTTTAAGGATGTCCTTATCTGACATATCCCGTGCCATCTTGCCCTAAGCAAAAAGAGAGTTAGACTGTCACATTCATTTTAAATCTGTAACAGTCACATACTTTTTAAAGATCGTTTTTTAAAAGGATGAAAAAAAATTATGGGGAAGAATGTGATACAGTATACATCACAGTGTGTAATGCTGCAAAACAGTATATGTCCTTAAAGATCAAGACACGTCACATTTAAAAGCTGTATGACGCGTGAGACTTGTTCCAGTTAATTACAATTGTGTAAAATGATGTGTGTTTCTGGAAAAACAGGTTTTATTGTTCAGGCTTGATACATGAATGTCATAAAATAAACTACTAATTAGTCAGTAAATTGACAGTTATGTTGACTTAATAGAGAAGTGTGTGTGTGTGTGTGTGTGTGTGTGTGTGTGTGCTACTTAACCACATAATAATTTAAACCGGTAATGCAACAAGTTAGCTGTTACTTAACCACATAATAATTTAAACCGGTAATGCAACAAGTTAGTCATTGTCTTAACGCTGTCATTGTTTGTATTGAGGTTTTTTAGGTGCGAATTTAAAAACTCTACTCAGCTTCTCTCTTTAAATTCTGATTGAGACACCAAATTCCTAATATTAGCTAAATCAAATTTTATTATAATAGACAAGTGTATGTCATAAATGCTAGCAAACCATTTTCTGGCTGTATAGTTAAATGTGTATTGTCATTCTTGTAAACAAATCTTAAAATATTCTTATTTTAAATATAATAAATTTTACAGGCTTATCACCTAGACTGCTGGTTTTTTCACTTACCTATTGGTCAGTGGGGCAACCGATGGAGGGAACGGGTCGCTCTCTGCTCTTTAAGGGACCATGTACAGGGTTTGGGGTCCGGTGATGAACTGAGCTTTTGGTCTGCTCCCGCTGCCTCTTTAGGATCACCTCCAGATGGTAAGAGGTGAGGGGGTGGAGACTGATCCCCAACAATACACTTCCTTCATCCAGATTTCTGATCAGCTTAAGTCATCTTGGTAATTAATGAGGTCCAATCACCCTGAATCAAAGCAGAGCAGTTTATTTGTGAGTGCATGAGGTCTGTTTTTCTACAAGATTTGGTTTTATGTAACGTGCGGTGGAAAAACGTGGGTGGAGAGGGTCTATTTGTGCAGTTGATGTATTTAAGAAATCTCACTAAGAAGTGTCACTGACCTTTGTTTGTTTTGAATAAGAAGCAGGTGGCCTGGACGCAACTGACTGAATGTGTGAACCATTTCAGTCAGCTATCCTGTTAACTCAAAACACTTCCAGAATAGCAAATAAGTGCTTGACTGCTATGGGGTTTTCAGTGACTTTAGGAGCGGGTTACTGTACTGGGTATCTTATGTGTGTCTGTTTACACACATAATTCGCAAATATGGCTAATTTAATTAAATACGATCAATACACATAGAAATGAATAACTGCATACTGATAAATAAATACTACACTAACTATTTCTAGATACATTTAACTTGAAATAAACACTGACTGAAATAATAAATGTAATGAAATTAAACAGAGGTAATAAAAAGATAGTATCACAATAAAAAAATAACACTCAATATTCCCCCAAGAAAGGGGAAACATCAATTTATTAAAAAAAATACAAATAAAAACTGTACCATATTCACTTAAAATTCACAAAAATATCTGTAAAGTTTCCTTACACAGTTAAATAAATTCTTGTTGTACATTATATTAATCAAAAAGCAAATGCATTTATTACAACATTTCTTACATATTTATGATTCATGTTTTATTAAACATTATTTTCCATCGGCAGGACTTTCAGATTCAAAATGGCCAGTTAATCAGCCCAGCTGTTATATCAGCTTATCTTTTGTCATAATCAACAATAATAATGAGAGATAACTGACATAGTGAAATGAATCACAGTCATTAATCACAGTCACAATCGATCTGTAAACAGGCCTGTAACAATCATCCCACTCTAAGCAGAAATACAATCAAAATGAATTGAAATGTACAATGACAGGGGAATACAATCCTTGACCCATACAAGGATCTTATCTTATATTTGGTCTTTTATCTTGACCAAATGTGATGTCATTGCCAATTAAAGGCCTCGTCTGAGCGATCTGTTATCCTGGAGACAAGCCTCTTGTCTTAAGTGTGCCACCTTAGCTAATCCCATCACAAGGTCTTGACTGTCTTAATCCAAAAGATTAGACTCAGAGATGTCACTCTCACTTTTGATTTTCACAGTAAAATATAGAGCAAGGTTATTTATTCCCCCTACCTGTTTGCTCTTTGTTATTTTTGTGATGGCTTATATTCACAAGTTTTAAAAAAAATGCAGAGTACTGTCATTTTGGTCAAATCAAACAATGAAATGAAAGAAATTGTTAGTCGAATCAATTAAATAATATAAAATGTAGTTTAAAACAATGAAATGAAATAAATTGTTAGTTGATTCATTGACAAGGACCGTCCTATCTGAATTTCCCTGTCACATGAATGATATGGCTGTTGTAGACAAGGACATTGGTTGTGGAACAAAGCAAGGGTTTTACACAGGAAAACAGAATACCAGAATAACGCTTGTTGCGAATAACGCTTGTCAACATTGGAGTTTGAAAACCTAAGACCACTTGGAAGGGTGTAAGTCCAGTGGAGGGTTTCGTTAAGGAATTTTGGGCATATTCAGCCCAAATCAGGTATTTACTACAGTCTTGCTGATGTTGGTGGCAGTATGCTCTCAGAAAACGAGTCAGTTCCTGATTTGACCTCTCAGCCTGTCCATTAGATTGAGGGTGGTATCCCGATGTGAGACTGACATTTATGTAAAGTTGTGTGCAGAACCATGGGCGCTGGGGTATTGGCAGTGGTTGTAAAAGACCGGCCAGTCATTGGTGAGAGGCTTTGGTGGTGCAGCATACCGAACAATACTTGACAAATTGAAGGATGTCTTTCTTGAGGTTAGGCCACCAGTAGCGATTCTGTGTGAGTTGAATGGTAGCTGTGATACCTGGATGACCTGAGGCTAGTGTGTCATGTACCCAGTGTAAGAGACGAGTTCTGAGAGCTTCAGGGACAAAGGTATGATCTGCAGCACAGTCTGTGGGGGCAGGTTCAGTGGTTAGGGCCTCCTCTATTTCTGTGGTGATATTCCAACATCAACGATGGCTGAGGAGAATTAAGGCGTTTAGCCGTGCGGATATACTCCAGATTTCTGTGATCTGTTAAGACAAGGAATGGTTCAGGTGTCCCCTCGAGCCAGTGTCTCCACTCTTCGAGTGCTGCTTTGAGAGCAAGCAGTTCCCAGTCTCGGACATCGTAGTTCCATTCAGCTGAAGAGAGTTTGCGGGAGTAGTAGGCACAGGGGAACAGTTTTTGGCTGAGATCTTGATGTTGGGATAAGCGTCCACTTCAACTATGAATTCTCGGCTGTCAGGATGGTAGAGGAGTGGTGCAGTAGTGAAACAAGCTTTCAAGTCATCAAATGCCTGTAAACTTTCTGGAGACTAATGGAGTGTAGACAGGCCTTTCTTTGTCATGGATGTGAGTGGAGAGGCGACCTGGCTGAAATTGTAGATAAATCTCCTGTAGAAGTTGGCGAAGCCGAGGAATCTTTGTAGTTCCTTGATAGTCCGTGGTCTGGGCCAGTTTACTACTGCATCCACCTTGTGTTCGTCCAATGTGACTCCAACCACACTGATGACATAGCCCAAGAACGCTACTTTGGTTTCATGAAATTCACATTTAGGTAATTTTGCACACAGCAGATGTTGAATCATTGGAGAACAGACCTGACGTGTTGGACATGGGTATCATAATCTCTGGAGTATATCAAAATGTCGTCGATGTAGACGATTACATAGCGATGGAGCATGTCACAGAAGATTTCATTTACAAAGGCTTGGAACACAGAGGGACTATTGGACAATCCGAAGGGCATCACAATGTACTCATAGTGGCCTGTGGTGATGGAAAAGGCCGTCTTTGAAAAAGAAAGAAAAGTTTGAGTTTGGTGAAATACTTGGCTTGGCGTAACTGTTCAAGAGCTGCTGGAACGAGGGGTAATGGGTAGTGGCATTTGATAGTGATTTTGTTGAGGCTGCAGTAGTCAATATAGGGTCATAGTCCGCCATCTTTCTTTTTAACAAAGAAGAAACCCACCGAGCCGGGTGAGGTGGATGGTCATATAAAACCCTTGGCGAGCTCTTCCTTAATATATTGATCCATAGCCTCCGTCTCGGGTTGAGATAATGGAAATATACGACCTCTGGTGGGTGTGGAAGCTGGAACCAGTTCAATGGCGCAGTCACAGGTGCAATGTGGTGTTGACAGGTTGCTCCCTCCTGGCTGAAGGCTAGATGAAGGTCCTGATACTCTCGGGGCAATTTTTCCAAAGGTTGAATGGGTGCAGATAACTTCCTTGTGACTGGATGTGGTGGTGATGGGTGCTGAATGCAGTTGCTTTGGCAGAAAGGCGACCATTGAGTTATCTGCTTGTCAGTCCAAGAGATGATGGGGATGTGTTTCTTGAGCCATGGGAGCACGAGGATGACTGGGTGTGTTGGTGAGTGAATGGTGAAGAGATGTATGGTTTCCTGATGCAGTGAGCTGATGTGCAGAGTGAGATTTTCTGGATCCTAGAGGTCGGCCACCTAGGGCTGCCACCGCCACATGCGATCCACATGAAATGAGAGGAAGATGATGACGTTTAGTCCACATCAATAAATTTACCCACAGCCCTGAATCAAAAAGGCTACAGTACTAATGCTAACATCTCCAACTTCAATTTAGCAGTAGAGGCAGAGATGACTGTGAATCCTCCTCTCTCTTTCTTCCTGTGTCAGATGTGTGAGGCCGACTTGCATAGGTTCTGGTTCAGTGGTGGATTGTAATGGTGGGAAGGAGCGTGCTGTGCGAGATTATCCATGCGGATGGCGAGATTCATGAATTCTTCCAATGTTTTTCCACAAAGTCAATGTATAATCCGCAGGAGCAGAAGAGCTTTGCTTAAGAGAGAGAAGTTCCTCATCAGGTTCTTTTCCTCCGGTGGCATGTTCAAACACTTCCCGGAACTGACGGAGAAAAAGTGTACACGAGGGGTAAGACATTTGTTGGCCCTCCCACATTGCCGTGGCCCAATCCAGTGCTTTCCCGGTCAATAATGAACATACAAAAGACACTTTGCTATCATCTGTAGTGTAGCATTGGGGTTGCTGATGAATAAAGTTTGTGTATTGAAGGAGAAAACATTTGCATTTACCAGGAGCTCCGTCAAACTTATCAGGCAGCGAGAGCCGTGTGTTGTATTGAGGGATGGCTGCGGGGGGCAGAGCAACAAAATAACTGTCCTTCCTCATTTGATTTCCTTCTAAATTAAAAATGAATGCATTACTTTACTAATTAATGTAATGCAGTGGTAATTTGATTACATAACTTGCATTACTTGTCATGCGCTACCCTCCATCACTGTAACAATATATAATTTTTAAACACTCTGTATAGTGCAGGAAATTATGACATTAAAAAACATTAAAACACAGTACAGAGAGAAAAGTGAAATTCCTGTTGAACAAATGCATGTAAAAAAAAAAGACTTCATAGATTGGGCTTACAATAACATATATTAATACCAAATAAATTCTTAACATTAGAAATATTGTAAATATGCATCAACAAGGCATCACAGTTCTTGGTGATCAATTAATCTGTCAATTGTTTAGTTTAAAAAAGCCATGTTTTATTTTTGTGGGGCTGCCCTACGTGCAACAATGGTTAAAATAGAACTATACTTTTTAAAAAATGTAAATAGTACTAAATACAAACAAAATCATAGATTATATGTTAACTGAGGTAGGAGAATTCACACATTCATTCAATTGAACACAAAGCAGTAATTACAGTACACTGTATTACAACAGTACCTTCCCTTCCCTTCCTACATTTTTCATCTTTCCTTTGTCTGACACACCATTTCAGGTCTTGGAGTCTCTACTAATGAGATGATGATCTAAATCAGATGGAGAAATGGAAAAAATGCAACAATGGGGGGCCTCAACGATTTATAAAAATTGGAAACCTTACATTTAGGTCTAAAATGCTGTCAAAACAAGTTAGAAATGCTTACTAGAAAGCATTATTTTATCAGTTTAGGTTATGCAGCTCACTCTCTGTCCTCAACTGTTTGCATTTTCCATTGGGTGATGCGATTGGCAGATGCTTTGTGATTAATTAATGATCAGATAGAAACGTTTGTGCAAATAATAAAAATTATTGCTCATCAGTACTCAATGTAGTTAAGATAGTTCTTAAAGAAATGGTGAGCCAGTTTTTGGTCTTCATCAAGTTTTCCTGGATTCCTATAAGAGTCATATTTGTTCTGTGCCTGATGTGTCTGGTGACCAATAGAAAGGCCTTTGCAGGAGGCAACCGTCAGCTTCCCAAGTGCATCAATAAAGAACTCTGAAGTGAGTGGTGATAAAGATGAGGCATGAAAATGAAGAACAGATGGAGATAGGAGGACATTAAAAAATGAAATGTATCAGTCAATGAAGATGTTTAATGAAGTAAATGTGAATATGAAGTAAAATACACTAACCACTATGAGCAACTCTTTTGAGGAACGGATCAAAGCCAACACTTCTTACAGCATCAGTTCTTGCCAAGAAATAATTAATAACGCCATCCACAAAAACACATTCATCATATCCTGGAAGTAATTGATGATACCCTTTAATACGTCTTAGGCAGCCACCATCACTCTCATCACCCTCGTCATACTCCAATATAAAGTAGAATTGGTCCCCAGAAACCTCACCACCAAGCTAAACAGAGAAAAAGAGCTTTTACAATAACTATACATTACTAAAAGAACTGTGACTAGTTTGTAAAAGAATATCCATTCTTACGATATCCAGTTCTGGAACAGCTTCCATAATCTCCACAAAACTCTCGATGCGAGTCTCATTCAAGAACATAAAGTCGTCATCAACCCACAGGAAATATTTAGTTGTGAGTTGAGATACAGCCAGATTTCTCCCCGCGAACCAGCCCTGAGAAGTTACCATAATTATCAGCAGTGATAAATTTCAAGGTCATCAACATTTGATGTCAACAGGCCAATTTACACTGAACTGACAAACGGCAACAGACAAAGTGTGTCTGTGCAGTGTGTTCCCTCTGTTGTTGCCTGAGGTATAAAGAGCTGAAAATAGGGACTTATTTAGCCTTGAACATGTTGAATCTGCAGTTGTCAGTTTTGGAATGTGTAAGAAGCTACATATTTTTCTTGTCAGCTGTAGCGATAGTTTGCATACATGTTGGCATGGTGTAAATTGGCCATAAGATGTGTGACATACAGTATTAGATTAATTAACATGATGATGTAGAAGTGTTTACCTGTGCACGAGGCATGATGTAGTGCTCAATGTTGTCTCCAGACACACTTTTAGGCTCCAGGCTGTCATCCGCAACAATGATCTTGATCTTCGGGTAAAATTTTCGGATGCTCTTGATTAAGACGTTCAGCTTCTTATATCTCAGAAAGGTCTTGGTTATGATGGTCACCTGTGAGTTGATATCTGAGAAACAAAAAGGTTCTTTGGTTTAATTGTGCACAAACTCGAACTATGTTTTACTCATACTGTATCTGATCCGTGTGGTGGTCTTTCTTACCTTGTCCTGGGTCATACAAAACAGGAATTGATGGTCTCCTGATCATGATTGGAAATATGGCCTTGTGGTCTTCAAAAGTGAAATAAACTAAGCAAAAGAAGATATTTCATGTAATGTAAGAGACAAGAAGGAAACTTTTTAATTACTATTATTATTGTTTACAGCAATCAGGCTAAATATGGGATACAGATGGTTACATTTTGATATGCATGATGGAACGTTTGAAAATCTTGCATATAATCAAAAAGTCTTTCACATCAAGAAGGATACCTACTTTGGCGTCGACATTTAAGTATCAGTGGACGTCTGCCACTTTAAATGTTCAAGCTTTTTAAAGTAGATCCTGTTGGTTGTGACTACATATCAGTGGTTTTTTTTATGAATTAACCCTTTGATATCATTCCTCTATGTTGTATTTGTTGCATCTGGGATGGGGACTTCTCCATTCTCACAAAATTAAGAGTGATTATTAAAACTTATCAAAACAATACTTATCAAAACAGGCCTTAATTAAAAAGTAATTTAAATAACGTCCCTTTTAAGAAAAAAACTGCATATGCTGGTTAGGTAGATTTTGAAGCTTGGATGCTGGTTAGAGCTGGTTATGTGCTGGTCCTGATCAGAAGGGACCATCTTTGGACCAGTGCATGACCAGCTAAGGAACAGCTTAAACCAGCATCCATGCTTAAAAACCTACCTAACCAGCATATGCAGATTTTTTTCAACAGACATTATACTTTGTTATCACTTCTCTCATCTGCGTTTATTAGCCTAGAAAACAGGATGCAGTAGTGGTGGGGATATTCAGTGACTTTTCTTCGCAAACTTATGTCAGCAGATGGCGACAAAGTATCTGTCTGTATGTGGGAATCAACAAATCAGTCACTCAACTGATTCAGTCAAAACAAGGGTTCAGAGCAGCTGTCTTTGTAAATAAATCAGCATCAGTTAATTCTGAGACAATAAATAATTCGCTCACTCAATTAAGTCAAAAACAGATTCAGTCAAGAATGAATCACCACCGCTAATTAACTTGTTTGGAAAGGAGTTATGGTTCAGTCTGCTGTGACTTCATTAGAGGATCTAAAATAGATGAAAATAATGCATGTGTTTAAAAGGTAAGTAACAATATTACGTTTTTGTTTATTGAACGGTTGTAAAAGCAAATCACACCAACGTGCGCTGCATAGTCTATTGCTTGTTGCACAAGGTATATAACTGAACTTTTAACTGAATTTTTAATGCACATAATTTGCTAGCATGCATCGGTTACACTTTATTTTGATTGTCCACTTTAGACATTCTTACTAACTAAGTAACTCTAAGCAATTACATGTCTACTAACTCGAGAGTAGACTGTTAGGTAGGGTGTCCATACATGTTATTTTTCAGGGACACTTCATTGCCAGCATTTGTTTTGGCTTTCTTTTCCTGTTTTCTTGCTGAAAGTAATGACTGAAACATAGTTTGATGAAGAACATGCAATCATTGTACATAATGGACCAATAAGGGTGTGTGAGAGAAGGGAATCTGAGGTCACAGCGATGTGCTCGCCATAAAGTGACAGGGTTCAGACGTATAAGCAAACTAGAATAAGTTGACATATTCTTCCAAATGTTCTCATATTCAATATGTTGTATATGTTGTCGACATGCAAATTTACTTACTGTAAGTAGAATGTCTAAAGTGGTCTATCAAAATAAATTGTATCTTGCATTAATCCTGCCTTTTCACTGTGTACTTTAGCAACAGACTTTAGTACATATTGTAGGCCAGGGATGTCAAACTCGGCATCCCTGCTCCAATACACAAACCATGTAGTTTTCAAATAAGCCAAAATGACTTGATTCGCTGGATCAAGTGTGTTTAGTTGGGGCTCTGGTTTGAGACTTTCCTGTACTGATAGCCTATACCATAGTCTGATGTTCTGATGTGGTAGATGGTGCTGGTGTAGGTCACTCTGGACAGCAGATGGTTGAGTTGTGTAAGGCTGCTGGATGAGATTGTCAGTTCACTCTGACCCTGTCCCTCCACCTGATCTCCATCCAGAAGATCCTCCACTGAGAGCACTCCACTCTTCACACTTAAAAACACCTGCAGGTATAATTGTAATTAATGCAAATTAAGTGTACTTTAGGTTCATGCCTTGAATAGAATCTGAATTCAAAATATAGCATTTAATGGTTGAAAACAGAAAGTACTAAAGTAAAAGCATTAATGAATACCTTATCAATTGAAAATCAAAGAAAAAAAGAATTGGCTTAGAACCAACTTTTACTCATAGCAAATTTAATAAACGATTTAATAAAATATTAAATGTATTTTATTTACAAAAAATATTTTTCTTACAGTGTACTAGAGCTTCCCATAAATTGAAGAAGAAAAAAACCTTGTACACCTTCCTGTTGTTGTTCTTGTTTGTTGTTATATCTCTTTCTTTCGTTTGAACGGCAAGACCTGAAATTATGGTGTATATATATTAAAAACAATTAACTTCATATGAACTATATATTTGTATTTTTTTTTATATTTTAAGCCGCATATAAGGTGAGTTTTTGCATAATGGAATATATGCTAACCTGGTATCAGTTTTTTCTTCAGAGGAACTACCCTGAAACCAGTCACAGGGTACTGGAGAGGAGAGTTGGCTGGGGCAATAATAATATCTGCTTCTGTTATCCTCCTGAAAAAAGATGGCATAAAAAATACCACAATGTTGGACGTGAAATGGCTCCTGGATTTTTCTCCTGAAAGAATGATCACTGGAATGCTTGAATGACACCTTGCTAAGAGATAATACGAAGCAAGTCAATCCTATGATTGCATTTAAAGACAAGTGATAACATGATCTGATGGTATTGTGTTAAACAGGACTGGGCAAGATGAAGAGAAAAACAGTTCTACCTGATTTTGTGTTGCTTGTATTCACTCAATCTGCGTTGAAGAATGTTATCCGTTTGATTTGGTATTAATGTTCTGGCCAGTTCAGCTCCTTGACAGGTAACATTTGGTGTGGGGAGTTCTGTCACACTTGACAATAAAAATAAAAATACAAGCCTTTCAAAATGGGTTTCAAAAAGTGCACCCTGGACGAGATCCTCTCTCGACGCCCCCCGACACGAGGGCTCGTTTATTCTACAGCCACTTGTGTAACAATGCACGATAAGACTGGAAAAATTTCCAATCAAGAAATAGAGCCCTCTTCTAATGACTTTCAATCATACACTGAACTGCTTCCATAACATACATGGCAATATCAACAAGTGACTCCCCTACACATCTCTCTCTCATTGCTGTAACAGTTACACTTTTTTTAAAACAGGGCTGCAAATGAACCAAACCCACCCAAACTAACTTGAACATAAACACACATAACATCACTAATGCAAAAACC
>JAUMHQ010000048.1:16756843-16769635 GCA_032361165.1 Enteromius paludinosus
CCTCTAGACTGTTACGAAACAGTCTGTGTTGTGTTGGAATCTGACCGTTTTTCAGTCGTCTTTTGCAAACACTTGATATCTATAAGAAGTAGGGAATGATGGTGTTCTCACAGTATGTTATGTCCATGTACTGAACTGTTATTATTCAGCCATGCCAAGGTAAACTCAGTTTTCCATTCTATGGCACCTTTAATGATTCATCCATGAATCTGAATGACCCGGTTCTCTGTGATTCTTTTATGTTTCACACAAAGCACTATAGTATCCCTCCAGAAGAGTAATACGTTATACATTTTAATGCTTAAAGACATAGTTCACCCATAGTTCTTTGTTCTGCTGAACACAAAAGGAGGTTTTTTTTTTAAGTTTGTAACAAGGCTGTTTTGGATCACCATTGACTTCCATGGTATTTTTTCCTAATGTAGAAGTCAATGGAGACACAAAACAGCCTGGTTACAAACTTGGGTGAACGGTTCCTTTAAGATTTATTTGAACCTACTGAAGCTTGGAAGCACTGGTTATCTCTGACTGTAATTGCAAGAAAAGAATGATTGGTAAATTAAATAAAATCAATATTAGTGTGAGTAAACAATGACAAAACCTCGATAAACCTTGGCTGATATGGTTGGCGGATTAAGACAAACTATCCGGAGTTTAGTCAGGAGAATTAAATGAAATCTAACATGAAGATTATTGTGGGTGGAAAACGGACAGTGAGCCAATATTTAGTGTAGCACTGGACTGAAAGAACAATACAGGACACGGAAAGAAAAAGGAAATCACACTCTCTGTGCTGTCCCGCTTCCAGGAGAGTGTGGCTGAAAACAGGTCATTGTGTTGGGAAGGAGCTTCCGTGGACAGGGCTGGACGGGACGCACTCATTGGAATCAACTCGGAAATGATAAAAGCAGGAAAAACAATGCGTGGATGGAAAAGCCACTGGCGGTGATCCAGGCTCATGGGGGTGGGGGGGGGGGGGGGTAGCCAGAGAGGTTAAAGAGAGGATGCAAACAAGAATGTGAAATCCTGTTTCTGATCTTTCACCACTTTACTTTAGAGCAGGAAAGCACAGAAAGGGTGGAAAAAATAGAGGGAGAAAAAAAGGGGGCAAAAAAGATTAGGGTAGTGGCCTTTTTTTTTTTTGGATTGCTAATCACTATACTAGGCTGCAAGTGGAAGCTAGAAAGCACACTGAAAACCCAAAAGCACGAAAGTACGTATTTTATAAATATTTCCGCCAGCCTTTATTCACTGCAATAACAGACAACAACCTGCAACTGTTTCCGGCTTACTGTTTGCTGAACTGCCACTGACGGCATTAGCTGAAAGCAACATGACACTCTCTGAGGAGGTGATTAGCATTTCTGAAACATTAATGGTGCACTAACAGTCCTTCAGCTGAACTACTCCACAGCGAGAGAAAAAAACTGAAGGAAAACTGAAGGATGAAAAGAATATAGTTAGTGCACCCTTGTGGTTGCTAACAGAAGTGCAGTGTCTAAGACAAGAAAAGTATTACAAATTACGGCCCATAGATAGATAGCTTCTTTTTTTACACAAATGAATGCAGATATATACAGTAGAACACGTTCAACAATTAAAGCACGCGTCTAAATTGACATCTCTAAAAATAACACATTGCTACCTAGTTACTTCACACACACACACTCGTTCACACTCTCCCTGTGTGTAAGGTGAAGACATTTGTGCTCTCAGTGGGAGTTCTGGCAGAAGTGTTTGAGATGGGAAACAGGAGGTGGTTCACACACACACACACAGAGTACACAAGCACAACTGCAGCACACAGAGCACTGCACACACCTACAAACACAAGCAGTGTTACCTGGCAGTCTCTTCAGCGGCTGGAGACGCATGTTGAGGGCCTGGTGGGACAGCAGAGGAGACGAGGGGAGAGAGCGCGTCACACCCTCCATGATCCGAATGTGCTGCATGCCCTCGGTCACCGGGAGAGGAGGGACAGCGTAATCCCCCTCGAACACACACTCGCCCTCCACAGAGTCACCGCCTGCAGAGAGACAGAAGGAGACGGATTCCAGGATGAAGCCAACATTGTAATACTTTATTTTAGCAAGATACGCTCAAGAGACCAATCACACGAGCACAAAGAAGGCTCATTTGCATATCGGAGTCACAAACACAAGCAGTTAGTCAGTTCAGCTTATTAACACTCCGCTATCAGTGTTCCTGAAAACACGACACCTCCGGATTTAGAAACCGAGAGCAAACGGAGAGAAAGAGAGCGAGAAAAACAGATTGAAGATGTTGTCAGATGCCTGTAGCTGTCATGTTTGTGTGAGTGGACAGCACACACTAACACTGATACACCTTGGTAATTTGATCGTGTACCAGTTTGATGAGCGAGATTTGTTTCAAGCTAACCTCATGCCACGACAGTAGAAGAACATGTCAGTAAAAGACATTTTTGAACAATCAGACTTCCGAATTGATTTCAAATAAACATGCCAAGTGTGAAACGGACATAGAAATGATGAGTATAACTAGAAATTCAGATGCCCGGAGATGCTAATTCACATGTTACTCTTGCTGCTGGACTCGCAATAAAAAGGATCGACTGGAAATTGATGAAGCAGATGAGCGCCAGGAATCGTGACTCATCGCTGAAGGTCGTAGAGTGACAGATTGATGACTGGACAAACCGAATGAAGTCAGCAAAATTATACCAGGGGCTCATGATGTGTGTTTGCTTTCTTTTGGAGTTGTTCTGAAGTTTGTTTTAAGCAAGATGCGAGAAATGAAATAAAATGAAATAAATCAAATGTAAAAAGGAATAAATATAAAACGATAAAAATACATAATAATAAAAAAAGAAATAAAATAATTTGTTTCCAGTTACTGTTTTCTTCAGTGTCACATGATCCTAAACCATTCTAATATTGGTGCTCAATAAATACTTACTGCTATTATCCACGCTGAAAAGGATCATGTTGCTATTTTTGATGATGATTTCTTTTTGATGAATAGAAAGGTCAAGAGAAGAACATTTATTTGAAACAGAACTGAATACGTCCTTTCAGGAAAAAAGTAATTGAATGAATGAATGACGGATTTATATAGCGCTTTACTGTGTATTGCCATACACCCAAAGCGCTTTACAATCATGTGGGGGGGTCTCTCCTCAACCNNNGGTGAGCACCCCCTGCTGGCCTCTCTAACACCTCTACCAACAGCAACCTAGTTTTCCCAGGAGGTCTCCCATCCAGGCCCAGCCCTGCTTAGCTTCAGTGGGCAACCAGGCTTGGGCTGCAGGGTGATATGGATGTGGTAATTCAATAATATTATTAAATAAATCAAATTAAATAATAAAAGTGTCAAATATAAATAAAAGTATGATTTATTATAACATATTAAATGAAACTGAACAAATCAAAATGAATAAATGTTATTTTCTGTATGTCAGACACCAGTAAAGAAGCCCATTACAATAGTGTGTCGGTTTGTGCTGCCATTAAAAACGCCACCATGGGTCTTTCATTAACTACCAATTAAACTCAAAATTTCATTTGACGCAGCAGGAGGGGGCTGGAGTGCATTTAATCACTCACATGTGACTCTCATCAGACCTGTGAGATCAGAGCGCTGTGAAAAACACTTTAGTTTGCTTCCAGTATTTACTATTCACAGAGCTCAGTAAAACAGTGTGTGTGTGTGTGTGTGTGTGTGTGTGTGCACTGCTGGGGTTGGGTGGGGTCTGGACTCTCGCAATATTCTGTTCTCTCTTTCTCTCTCTCTCTCTTTAACCCATTTTCTTCTCCATCCATCAGACCCACCCACCCTCATCATACACGCTCATGCATTTCATATCGGATCGTGGCTCACCACTTTGTCTCATTTCCTCTCTCACAGAGCTTCAGCATCTTTGGCATAACATTTGATCAAACAAAATTCTGTGTGGATTTCCAGCTCTCCAGACATAATTTTGCACTCAAACTAAAACGTCCAGACACACCTACGAATTCAAAAACGCAGACTTTCGATCTATAGCATCAGAACCACACCCAAAAAATGTAATCTCATCATTCTCTGTCAGTTTTCACGAGTCAAGACTCCTCCGAGACTCTCTAAACACTCTCACGTTCGCTCTGTCCCCAGCAGAAGAGAATTACAGCTCCTTCAGAGACACGGCGAGCTGTCAGATGCGCAATCGCTCATTGTGTCTTCCCGAATCCGGAGCTACTGCAGTGCAGGACGTGGACTGAAGCAAAAATGCTTTTACATGAGCAGACGACAAGAGAGCCGAGGCAGAACGAGCAGAGCGAACCCTCGGGCGTTAATCATCACACACTATCCGCTTCAGTGCTGCAGAATGAATGGAAGACAGGGACTGCAGTCAACAATCAGACTCACAATCAGCACAGAACATGCAGTGTGTGTTTCTGCATTCAGAGGTTCTTTGAGGAGTTTTATGTCCTGGCGGTGTGTGTCCACTGCGTCATAGGATGGCGTCAGACAGGAAGAGGCCATGTTGTGCCCGGTCTGGCCACAGCGACAGATGGCACAGACAGGAAGAGAGGAGCGGAGAGGAAAGACTGATGAATGAAGCACCCACCTGCTAGTTACCACACATACAGACTACACAGACACACTCTTCACTTGTCACTGTAGTTCAGTTCAATAACACACTCTGTGAGCAGCGTGCCGCCACACAAGGTGCCTGATGCAGGACACAGATACAAAACAAAACTAAATTGCTTCTATTGCAAACAATTTATAATGGCTGTCTGCACTAAAGGAACGTAGGAATTCAGTGTAATGCACACATTTATTTCTCAGACATCATTTTAGCTGCACTGTAAAGCACATTAAACTAAAATGTTCTATACTGTATATCTGGGTCAAATACTGTATGAAGAGTCCTATTTTGGTGGTCACATCTATTTAAATTTAGTTCACTTTGCTGAATTTGAAGTAGATGTGACCACCAAAATAGGATTTATTTGAAACATTAACTTAAAAAAAAAAAAGAATGTAAAAATGTTTTATTTTAAAATAAATTAAAGAAATAATAATAAAAAAACATAATACAGAAATACAAATAATTGTAGTATTTATAATATAATTATAACAATTATTTAAATCTACATTCTAATAATATTTTTATTTACATAATATTTTATATATATATATTTAATTCTAAAAACAAAAAACATGCATATATGTATAATTTATAAATTGTAATATATATATATACACATATATATTTTATACACACACAAACAATTTACACAAACACACACATATATATATATATATATATATATATATGTGTGTGTGTGTGTGTTTGTGTGTATAAAATGTAATTAATGTTTATAATTACAAAAATATATAATATTACATAATCTTTTATTTTGTATTATTTTTAATTTTTTAAATAACAATCATAAACATTTTTAATTTGCAGCTCTCAAGTGGAAATGTGTTGACAGCTGGGCTACAAAACCAGAATTTAGATTTTCCAGTAATTCAATCTGGTCTCAGCTACAAAAATGTGTACAGGAAGTCAGCAATTCCCCGTTTTTTTTTACATTTTATTCAAATTCAAATTCAAATTTTATTTGTCACGTTCATATACATACACGGTACGACATGAAGTGAAATGTATAGCACAACTGCCCCAACATGTAATCGTATGAAATGCTAGCTTCACAACAGAAGTTTTCAAAATAGCAGATTTAAAGTATGGTGATTCTGTGTCTGAAGTCTCTCAGCAGACACCTGCTCTCACGAGCATCTCAGGGGTCCGCCTCACGTCTATCATGTCACATGACATACGAAGCTACGAGCGAGGTGGGATTGAGAGCTGGCAGAGGGCTGGATGTAGTGTCACCTTGATGACACTCTGATGAATACTGTGCCTTCGATAAGGAGAAGCTGCACAAGCAGAGGACGCTTCAGAAAAGAGGATTTACACTGCCGCCTGCTCCCTCCACCATATGACAGAAATCTAAGTGGGAGAGAGGTGAAGCAGAGGAACGGGCTTAAAGGTGGGAGAGAGAGAGAGAGAGAGAGAGACGTGGCACAAACCGTATCGGTCAACGCGAGAGCAGGAGCTTACAGTAAATTCATCCCTCACTGAAGGCTGGAGAGGGTTGGATGGCAGGGGGTGGAGAAAAACCGGCTTACTGTTAAGAAGAGACGAAGTAGAGCAAGTGTATTATAACATCAAACTAACACACAAACCAGTGTGCAGCACATTAAAGTGCTTTAAAAGCATTATACTACTTTATAAAGGTTCTCACCATCTTTTTGGTGCATCGGAAGTTTCCTAAAACTGGCATGTGAAACGGAGTTGCCAAGGCAACATAAATTGCCGTAAGTATCACAGTGAGATACACTCAATTGACGACTAGGAGAGACACTTAAAATAATTAGCTATCAATTTACTCATTAAAGCAATTAAAAGAAATCAAATAAACAAAGCAAATGGTTTAGCTAATAATAATCTATATATATATATATATATACACATATACACACACACACACACACATAAATGTAATACATATAATAAAATATATGCTAAAATATATAGTTTTTTTTATTTTTGTCTATTTACCGGCTTAAAAAAAGTAATATTTTCAAATATACTGAAATCAATCAGTTTTTTTAATTTTTAAAAACATTTTACAATATTAAAGCTTCTGTTGTGTTTTAGATGTGTAACGTTGTCCTGGTCCATGTTTTCCGTGTGTAACTCTGCCCGTCTCATCAGTGTTTCATTCCCCGCCAGCTGTGTTTCCCAGGTGTCTTGTATTGTGTCTTTGATTACCTGTTGTATTTAAACCGTGCCTTGTGTCTTGTTCAATGTGAGATGTTAACATTTATGTTGTTGTTATGTCCGCAATGCTCTCTGCGAATTCTTCAGCGTCCTTGTATCTTGTTCCCCACATTAAAAGTTCATTGTTCATTCGAATCCTGTTTCCGAGACTTCTTGTTCGCTGACGAAGCGAGAGCGCGACCGCACTTCAGTCATGACAAAATTAATCCAGTCACGGTGAGAATAAGGGACTGTTATAAATAAAACGTAATAAATAAAATAAATAAAATATAACTTTTTTTGTTATGATTACACAATTTTTTGTTTATTATAAAAAATTTTATTAATATTTTTAAATACAGCTTCAATACAAATAACAACTGCATTATTAATAAATTAATTAAACCAAACCAAATAAATAAAATAATGTTGAATGAATGATGTTTACTGCGCAATTAATAAAAAAAAATCAAAATAGTTAATTTAATTAATTTATAAACATAATTATCTGAATTATAAACAAATAAACTTAAATTAATAAAATTAATAAATATAAACATAGTTTAACTTAAAAATATAGCTAAATGTAACAACTTTTTTTTACAAAAAACAAATTGTAATCGCTAATATAAACACAAGTTTACCATTTGTTACAAACTGTTACATTTAACCACATTTAAACAGTCTTATTTACTGCTTATTTATAAACTAACCAATGTCCACATTATTTTTGCCATAAAAGCAGACACGGCCATTTTTAATGTTTACAAAAGCACATTTTGCTGCTTGATATTGCAAACCGGTTTATCTTTCCATATTACAGTATTTTGACACACGGCTTTGTAACGCAAACCTGCATGTTGTTCTTCTTCTCGATATTTCCCTACAGAGGCTAATCAACCAGAAATCTCGCACATTCACAGAAAACGGCTTACTTCCACATTGATGAATAAGGTGGATACTATTTATTTGTCAGTTTGAACAATAATTAGTTTGTTGCCAATTAATTTTTTTCATTTACGATTGATAGAAGTCACATTTCTAGTCTCCCGCACTTATGTTGAGGCATGAAGCAAAAAATAAATAAATAAAACAGGCTTTAGATGACAGCTGCTTATGTACAGAGCAAGGCTTTCTAGCAGATTAAGCTTGCACTTTCTTGAAAACACTTTCTGAGATGTCTACTTCAACTTTAAAACCTTCTGGTTAAATTTGCAAACTGCAAAAGAAAGGTGACTCTGAATAAAGAAGTAAATCTTTAGCACCCTGAATCGTACACAGCCCTTATCAGAGAACACACATTGAGGGGTAAATGAACAACACAGATTGGGAGCTAATCAACGCATACTTCAGATACTCTTGTGTTTTATTACACAAGTATTTTTACAGCCTCTCTGCAAAAGCGCGCATCCGTTATGGGCTGATATGAGCCCAGTGGGAGCCGTGAGTGTGATTCAGAGAGCTGCTCTCTAATTTATGTAAGCTGATAGCAGAACCTGCTCTAATCAAAACAGCCCACTAAATCTGAGCCCGGATCGGCCCAGTGCCCTTGAGCCTGGAACAGAACTATCAGTCGTCATCCAGCCGCACACGGACAGAGCCTGGAATAGCACCACATATACATAGAGGTAGAACAGGATCGCTTCCCACAAATCCCCACTGAGAGCTGTGCTGTCCTGCGTGAAATGAATACCATCAGAAGATACATTTTCTGTCTTTTAGATCACGTCATGCGCTCTGACAATAGGATGAGCAAAAAAATTTTAGATCACGCTGTGGGTTTTAGTCGGGACAGACAGTGGTGCTCATGTGGGCGATGCAGGTTCAAATATGGCTCGTAAAAATTTCCTGAATTACATGCAATCATTTTCTCTACTTTTAAAAAGGATTTGTTTTCCAAATGACTTCAGAGTTATGAACACAGGACACTGGGATTGGCAGGATTATATGTAAAATATTAATGTCATATGCAAGGAAAAGAGTGGGGATGGGGTTAAAGTTACAACCAACGCAGGTTCTGTGAATAGTAAAATATAAAATATATATGCAATAAAATGACATTTAAAAGTAAATGTAACAAAAAATGTGTTTCTAATAAATGCTGTTTTTTTTACTTTTTTATTTATTAAGGAGTACTAAAGAAATGTTTCATGGTTAGAAAATACAGCATAAGTGATAATAATAAGAACCAAATGTGGATCATGTGACAATGAAGAGTGAAGTAATGATGCCGAAAAATCAGTTTTAAAAAGAAATCAATTTTATTTGAAAATATATTAAAACAGAAAATAGTTATTTTAAAATGTAATAATATTTCCCACTTTAGTTGTGCACTCTTTTCATTTACTAACTGCTTGTTTTCTTTAAAAAGAACAACAAAAACCAAAACCTAGCTTCCCTATTCCTTTTCAATTCTATTCATTTGCTTTTTATTAAATGCATGTGCATGTGAATATTATTTTCTGCTGTGAGAATTAGAAACTACAATACTTCAAAAAATTAAATAATAAAATCAAGTCAAGTCAAGTCAAATAATTACCAACACCAAATGCACTAGCATCTTCCCAAAACTAGCAGCTAACCACACACAAACTAACCCACGATCCCAGTCACCAGTGGATCTAATCCAAAACAGGCACGATGAACAATTCCCATTCTAAAGCTGCAACGCCATGTATTCCTCCTCCAGGTCCTTCCCACTCTACATGGCATTGGACCAATAAGGTCATAGTATGATGCAGCATTCTCTCAGCAAGCTAAATTAGCAACCATTAGCGCTGTCCACTAGCATCTTGATTCTGGAGCTCTAAATGTTCTCTGACCTGTGGCTCAAGGGTTTCAGGTGATCAGAACTGACACGCTCTACAGTAAACACGTTCCCGTGTCCACCCAGCAGCTGCCACCGTACGCCCCCACACATGACCGAGGCTGGGCGGCGCTGTGTGCTGGGCTTTGCTGGCAGCGAGCCATCGCTCCATATGGTGGCCCAGATCTACAGCGACACTAGGGACGTACCGCGTACTCCAAGACCTTCGGCGGTGTCCTCTGGATACTACCTTCATCCATTAACTCGGCCCTGCACTTTTCTTCAGTTATCCATTTGCTCTTCACATCCCATCATCACCTTGGCGAGGATCTAAATGAGACACGTTTCGTAAGTCGCAACATGTATGAAATGAGTAAGAAATATAAAAGATCGATGTGCATTAGAGTTGAGTGAGAGCTGAGAGGCTATAAAACACAGAGATTCAACATGATCTACTTCAAAGACTCCTCGCACGAGCGTTTCAGACATCTCATATCCTCTATTATGATTCAGACTTCTTACCCACTTTGATTCTCCTAATGAGACTGCCATTTAGAGCTGACCTCACAAACACTTTTACCTGCTTTTTTGAGCATCACTATTGCTCATAGTCAACTTCTCCTGCACCATTTGTGCTACACAAGATTGTCTCTTTTCAAACGTAAACCGCTGTTCAAATTTTTGGGGTTATTAGGGTTTTTTTATTTTTTACATTAATACTTTAATTCAGTTAGGGCGCATTCAATTGATATAAAAAATATTTTGAAAGGTTTAAATCAAATTCTAAATCAAATCGATTTCTGAAAGATCATGTGACAATGAAGACTGGAGTAATGACGCTAACAATTTACAGAAATAAATTAGATTTAAAAACAAGTAAATCTCAAAATATGGCAGAGGTATCGCAAACTAAATGCTTTGCCAAGCATAATTTTCATAACAATATTGTGGTAGTCCAGGAATTAAGACATGAATACTTGGGAGACAAGCAATACTAACTTCTCCACTATTGGTCAAGTGTGACAGTTGGTCAGTATTAGTCCCGCCCCTCCTCCATTGTGATTGGTTAGCTGACTAAAAATGGGTCCTACTTTATATTAAGTGTCCCTAATACCCGTGTACTAACATAGTAACTAGATGTGTATGTAGTATTTAACCACAGTGTAAGTACACATCCTGTTGGAGTTGGTGCACTTCTGGAATACCAGTGTATTTACATGGCAACTCCTCAGGAACCGCCCACTTAATGTAAAGTGTAACATTCTGGACACCACCCACAATTTATATGTAAAGCCTAATTTATCGCCCGCTGCTGTGTAACATCAGAGTAATTACATGCTAAAAGCCTTTATTTACCAAAAAGTGCTGTTAGTCCCGTTACACATTTGTATTTTCATTATCAAAAAGTGTTGTTACCAATGTCCTGTTACACATTTGTACTTACACACACCATTCTGAGGGTTGTTACATGTGTGTAGTTACAGAAATATTACAGCTGTAGATACTATGTACTGGTGTGTACTTACATTGTGGTTACATACTACATACACCTCTAGTTACTGAAGTACACAGGTATTAGGGACACTTAATATAAAGTGGGACCAAAAAGTGACAGTGATGAACAGTTTTCAACTCTCCGTGCAAAGAAAGAAAGAAAACACAAAACACTGAAATAACTGTTCAGCAACTTGTTACTCTCCTGGTGTTTTAAAAAACAACCAAAAAAAATATGCTAGCCTCAGGAAAAAATGGTGAACACACAACCTAATATCAGAAACACTTATTGACCAGAAAGTAAACCGCTCTGAAACACTGTTGCATTATGGTGGTAACTTCCGCACAGGTCAAACCATTTTCTGAAAAAAAAAAAAAAAAAAAAAAGGTATTTATGGTTTAAAAAAAATAAACCCTCAATACATGCAGCAACACATCAGTTCTTAATTAAACATGGTGCTATTACAGTAAAAGTGTAGTAGTAACCATGTTTATCTTTGGCAGATTGATTACAGTTTTACAACAAATACCATAGTTAAATTCATTTGGTTACCATTATTTAACTACAGTAAAGCTATGGTGTTTTGGTTTTATTTGTAGTAAAGGCATGGTTAATTATAGGAGTTAATACACCAGCAAACCTACTTTAAAATGTGGTTAAAAGTGGTTAATAATTATAGTCAAACTTTACAACAAGCTTCTTTTTATTAATGTTATTTAATTAAATCAGTACAGTGAACAATACTTCATTTATCATCTACTGTACGTCATCTTAAATGTTCATTTTAAAATGCACAGTAAACATAAAATAATAATATTTTATATTAAGTAACATTAAAAAAGATTAATAAATGGTGTACAATATTGCTGAATTTCAGTCAGTGCTAGCTAATGAATCAGGCAGACTGAAATAACTGTTGATATACTCTCCATCCTTGCCTTGGATCCATCACATTTTTCATTTAGACAAAATGGCAAATGGTGTTACTGAACAAAAAAAAAATTCCCCAAGATTCGTACTATGCTTGACCAGACGCACTTTCTTAGATTGGTTGATGTTCACTCAGCATTGAAAGGGAGCCTATTAGTGAGCATGGGTTCAGGCTTTCACAGAGGACTCGCAAATGTACTGCAAAAGTAAGTGTGTGTGCATCTAGAAATGTGATCCTCGGGTGTAGTCTGCCACTGATGAATAATTTAGTCTTTTTTTCGGACTTTTGCAGAAGAGATATTGAAAGAGTCAAATAGATATCCCTCTCTTTTTTCTGTTTCCACTTTCTCTCATTTCACTCGAGGCGGTCTACATCCAAACTGAGCCCTTATCTGGTGGTTACTAGTCAGGCCCAGCTGCCCATGGCACATCAAAGTTAACTCCACCAATCTAAAGAAACACCATCAGCCCTGTCCTGCAGTAAAAAAAAAAGATATTTGATATTCGCAGTGTTGCTCAGAAACATGCATTTATTACTTCTCCAACCCCTATCCTGGTAGAGATGCTTTTAAAATCCCCATTGCTATACTAATTTCTATATAGACTGGGCCTAAGGTTTACCTTCCAACAAGACAGTGACCCTAAGAGTGGCTTCACAACAACTCTGTGACTGTTCTTGAATGGCCCGGCCAGAGCCCTGACTTAAACCCAATTGAGCATCTCTGGAGAGACCTAAAAATGGCTGTCCACCAACGTTTACCATCC
>JAUMHQ010000048.1:16782369-16792694 GCA_032361165.1 Enteromius paludinosus
AAGACGCTCTACTGACTATAAGTAACTTTGCAAGTACATATCAACTTATTCTAACCCTAACCCTACCAGTCTACTAACATTCTGCTTGCACTCTATTGAGAGTTAGTAGATGTGTAGGTGCAATGATACTTATGACCAACAGAATACGTTAAAGGGACCATCAAAATAAAGTGAAACCATATTAATATTTATTACAAATTATTTAATATGAATAAAAATTATATAAATATGATTTTATAAAGTTTTAGGCTAATAGCACATGAGGTCTATCAGGATGGATATATAAAAAGTATGTGACATCAAAATATCTATCCTACATTTTAACATCTAGACGTGAATGTATTTAAATGTAAATGTATCAAATAATTATATTTATATATACAGTATGTGTGTGTGTAATTATATATTTTTACTGCATACCATAAAATTTTTTTTTAATATATATGGGTGATTCTATAATTGCGGGTACATTTGGTGTCCCCACAAAAAACAAAGTCATTATTTTTCTACTATTTTTTTCAAATGGTTATATTTTTTGTTATTTTAATTTATTTATTATTGTTTTTTTATGAATGACAAGATGTGCAGTCCATAACAATATAATAACTTATTTTAAAAGTGTCTTAAATAGCTAAATATCATGATTTCTTCTTGTCTGCATTAGTCAAGTGTATTTTTTCCATCATGTATCAATGTTCAATCAAAATATTTCATAGTACTTTTCTTTTGGCAACAGTTTATTCACTTTATTTATTGAAGCCCTTAACAGTTACTTAATTCTACAGCATTAATTATTTAAAAATATATTTTTATACTTTTTTTTAAAAAGTCTACTCTGTTCTACCAAACCATACTTTCCTTTTAAACTGGTGGAATTCTCTCTCAGAATGGTAGAAGTTACAGGAAATGATGTCGCTTTTACTCACTAATAAGATCTGAAGCAGTGAAAAGTAGCTGTGCTCTCTCTGAGAAAATGTCAAGAGGAAATCAGAATTGATCTCACATTGGGTTATTTAAAGCTATGTTTAAATTTCAAGTTTGTTTTCATTAGTGTCATGTTTTCCTGGCATTAATGCCAGCAAGTGGAGTTTTTGGAAAAAGAATGAATAAAAATGTCAATTCTGTTACACTATTCTCTCCATTGCAAGTCTACCTAGGTAACAGAGTTGACGTTGACAGACGGGGACACCAAATGTACCAGCAATCATAGAATGAGTCATATATATATATGTCTTATGTGTAAACGTAATTGACATCAAAATGTAATATAAAATAATACAATATATTGAAATAATGACATGTAGGCTATTTAGTTATTTATCTAAACTGTGTTGGACTCTCAGGCTGATCATACACTGGGCAACATTTCTTTTGAGCAATGGTGCTTGGGTACTTTCCGACTGAGATTATCCACATATTTTCTGGATACTTTAGATCAGGCGCGTGCCCTGTGTCTCACCTGGTTGCCTGTTGACAGCAACGTTAAATGATGTAATAAATCCCCGGCAACATTGCTCAAAAAGTTGCCCTGTGCCTGTGTATCATCAGCCTCACTCTTTTCGCAGGACGCGCACCTCCAGAACAGCAAACGCTGGAAATGAACCGGCCCGCTGGAAGTGCGTTAACCAGTAGCGAGCCTCCCGTGGATCTCCTCCAATCTCTTTGAGGAAAGCCTTCACATCTCTGTAGATCAGAGTTCGGTTGGACCAGAAGTAGTTGGGGAGCTCCTGCTGGCTCCACGCTGAGTTTTTGCCCCCGTGTCCCGCGGCGCTGGATGCCCTCATGCGCTGGTTCACCGAGGCTGGTTCCCGCTGATGCTGAGCGCTCCTCTGCGGCCTCAGGGATGGCGGTCTCGTCCAAAACTGGCCAGCCATGCCCACGGCCCTGCAACCGAACGAACCGCTCTTGACTTTGGCCATGAGAAGAGCCGCGGAGAGAGTGAGAGTGAAAAGCGTCTGGCTACATCCAAACAGGTGTTAGGAGAGTTTTGGTTTCAGTGGGCGGAGCTTACATGAATCCCACAAAATAAAATGACCGATAGTTATAAATGAAGCATGATTAACGAAACATAGTAATAAATAAATAAATAAATAAATAAAATGTGAAATGAGAATGACAGAAACATTTAAATGAAAGGTCTGTCTGTGTGTGCGTATTTATGGTTGAATTCACACGAAAAAAATTTTATTCCTGTATTTCCCTGAAGAAAGAGATATGCCAGTCCCCAGTTTGGTAAGCTGATGCTGTCAGTGAGAGCTCCATATGGCGCCAAACACTCACTGACCTGGATATCTTCACTTTATGTGTCCACAAAATCCTCCACACAAATCTGCTTAAACTCCAGAGGTTTAAAGCCCAGCCTGGGCCTCAGCAAAGCAACTGCAGATACAAGTCTTATTTTATCCACATCTTGTTTTAATAGAGAGCAATGTAACAACCTGGAGGAACCCCCCAAACACAACCACACTAAATCTATCATTAAATCAAGGTTTGAAAGTTCAATCAGGGTTCTGGAGGAGCCATGCGCATTAATTGATGTGTAATCCTGTGACAGCAGCTGCAGAGATTTGGGCTTTGAGGCTTTACAGTCAACAAGAAAGAAATGAATTTAACAGGCTGTTTTGAGCACATAAGGACAGATAGAGGTTTGTTTGAAGAAAGGCTACGGAAATATGTTGTTTTTTGCACTAAGGCATATAAATATCGACATGCATTCCTTTTCCATTGAAACTACAAAACATCAAGACCACAATTTAAGGGGAAAGCAGTTGTTATTGTTATGTAAAAAATAAAAATAAAAAAATAAAAACTTTATTTTCTGATCACAGGAAAGGAAAACTGTTAAAATAAAATAGTATATAAAAAAAAAATATATATATATAATCAAAAAAATCTAATAAAATATGAAATAATTATCATGCAATTTTATGCAAATGTTTTTCAATTGTTTTTTTTTCACGAAAGCTGCATTTATTTGATCAAAAATACAGTAAAAACAATAATACTGTAATATATATATATATATATATATATATATATATATACACACACACAACAAAAAACAGCTGTTATCCATATATATATCCATTTATTTATTTTTTTAAGTAATCTTTTCCTGTGATGCAAAGCATTTAAAATGTAGTTTTAGCATAATCACCCTAGTCTTTAGTGTCACATGATCCTTCATTCATTGATGTTATAGGGTCAAATCATGATGATTTGATGTTAGGCAAATATGTTTTATCATCAGTGTTGAAAACTATTATTAATTAATAATTGCATCATTTTTATTATGACTCTTTGATGAAAAGAAAGTTAAAGAACAGCATGTTTTCTTGATCAATTTGATGCATCCTTGCTGCGTAAAAGAATATTTGCTGAATATTTTAATCTATAACACATCTACACAACTAATTGGTTATCCAGAACAGATTCTAATTTTAATGCATCCTAGATTACACAATTTTCTACCAGGTTTAAGTTACCAAAAACGTTTGTTCAAAGTTTGCGAATTGCATCTTAAGAGTTTCAGTTTCTATCAGAGCATTAACTCAATTCATTGTATCAGTCTGGTTGCTCTGTGTTGAGGAAAAAAATGGTCAAAGCAGGATGTTTTATCTGTTTTCATAATCCAAAAGCGAAAATATCTTATAACCTCTTGCAAAATGGCTTTACTGCTCTTGCAGTTCCCCCTCATTCTGTTCCCAGTATTTTTGCTTCTTGCGTTTTCGCTCCGCCACGACCAAGGCACCAAACACGGTCACAATCACAGTAGCGGTGATGACTAACACAGTGACCGTCTCGGCCACACACAGCTGGCTGTCCACCCAAGCCAAAGAAGCTCCGGCGAGCTGCCAAGGTTCCCGACAAGTTACGTTGCGATAGTCATCCACGTGGAGGTGCCGCACGCTGAGCAGCTTGCTGAAGACACGGTGCAGATCGCAGTCACAGTTCCAGGGGTTCCCAGCCAACTGCAGGTGCGTAGCTGCCGTGTGCAAGCTCAGGAATGTCTTGAAGTTCAGGTGCTCCAGATGATTCCCCTCCAAACCCAGCAGAGACAGACTGTGCAAAGGCGCTAGTGCGTTGACCTCGATCCCAGAGATGTTGTTGTTGCCCAGGAGCAGGACTTCCAGGGCGGGCATCATGGTGAGGGTTCCGTCTCGCACGACACCCAGGAGGTTCCCTTGGAGGTAAAGGTGACGCAGGCGGGACAGGCCACGGAATGCACCTGGCTCAAGAGATCGGATGCGATTGTGGCTGAGGTCCAGCTTCTCCAGGTTCTCCAGATGCTCAAGACCTGAAGCTTTTAACAACACCAGTGCATTGTGGTCCAGACGCAGCTCGCGCAGGGAAGACAGGCTCTCTGAGAAGTTAGGAGGTATGTGAGTGAGGTTATTACGGCTCATGTCTAACTTCTCCAAGAAGGACAGAGAGAAGAAGGCCTGTGTGGGGAAAAAAGACATTTGGGTAATGCTAATATTTTTAACTCATAACCTACAACTATTTCACAGAGCAAATCCCAATGGACCAAAGTTGTGTCCAGTTCTGAAGAGATCTTTTTTCCTGCAAAGTTCATCGCCAACCCTCTCTAATAGCTCACTCTAAAATGAATTACTTTATTAAAAACATTTCTTTAAAATTTACTAATTCATTTACCAAAAAAAGGATTTACCCTCGGGCCATCCGAGATGTAGATGAGCTTGTTTGTTCAGTGGAACAGATTGGGAAAAAGTTAGCATTTGATCAATTTGCTCAGTAATGGATTCTTTGCAGTGAATGGGTGCCGTGAGAACGAGAGCCCAAACAACATTCAAAATAGTCCATAATCCATAGTAACGCTTCTTCCAGTGCAATAGTCCATACCTCAAAATCCACTACATTTGTTTGCTGCTGTCTATATGTCCCTCCTAATTCAAAAAAGATAACATTTAGTTGTTTCTTCAAAACAAAGCAATATTATAGATAAAGGGTTCATATCTGGAGTTCAACTTCATGATGGATTTGTGTACTACAAAGACACTGCTTTTTATTTCACACACCGTTACATGATGGAGAGTTGTGTGGATTACTTGTGGACTGTATGTTTTTATCAGCTGTTTGGACTCTCATTCTGACGGCACCCATTCACTGCGGAGAATCCACTGGTGAGCAAGTGATATAATGCTACATCTGTTAAAAAAAAACGAATTAAGAAAAAGCTAATTATTCAGCAAATATTCATATTTTAAGGTGAGCTATCGCTTTAATTGGCAGGTTCAGGTGCGTTTGATTACAGAGCTGGAAGGTAGATCTCTGGAATAAGTGATCTTACCTGTGTTTGAAGAGCCTGGATGCTGCTGTCTGAGAGCACTAGAATACGCAAAGACCAAAGGCCAGCGAAAGCTCGGCTCCGGATTTCCTTGAGCTTGTTTCCTCCCAGGTCTAGGAGCCAGGTCCCGTGGGGAAGTCCATGCGGGACATCCTCAAAACCTCTGGCGTGGCAGTCCACCAGGTCTGAGTGTTCATAACACCGGCAGAGGTGACTACACAGCCTCGAGCTCCTCGACGGAGACAGAAAGAGTAAAAACAGCGTGATGGACAGCAACATGATGTGATGACAGCTTCAAGAGAGCAAACAGGAGCTCTGCAGAGCGCCTAATTGTTGTCCGGGACTCTGCACGCGGCGATAAGCGGAGCCTCAGCTTTCTCCTGGAGAGGAACGAGATCCCTGTGATGAACGCTTGCAGATTCTATTAAAGGTTTCTGTGTCGAGACGGCAAAACTGTTTTTTTTTTACAGATGAGCAGAATATTCGCAGTGCAGCTGAAATGATCAGAAGCATTTAATCGCCTTAAAACCATATGCGACTCAATTTCTCTCTTTTTTTTCACTCATACAACACAAATACAAGAAAAAAGAGGACAACTTACTGTCTGGGCCAAGAGAAAATTAAAACTGCACTAGTACATTTAATGAGTATTTCGAGTCGTTGAAAGCTATTGTTTTATTCCTTTCCTCCACTAAATAGAAAGAAAATCGTGGTTCTCTTAGTCAATAACAGCAGTCTGATCTCTCAGTTATGCAGTCCGGCCCCACACCAGCAAGCGCAGAGCACTAGTGATGAGAAGATTCGTTTCCGAGAATCGGTTCTTTCAAACATGTTTCAAAGAACCGGGGAAAAACAATTACGTCACAAGGTAATGTTATGTTTTCATAGCTGCTAATAGTTTTTTCTTTGATCATTGAAATATTAAAAAGAGAAGCATTTCTTTAAAATGGATAATGATGTTCAAAACTACTGTTACAGTAATTTACTGTTATACTACTCTTCAAAAGTTTGGGATCAGTAGCTACAATTTTATTCTTTCTTCTTTGAAAGAAATGAATACTTTTATTAACCAAGGATCTATTAAATGAAAAGAAAAGTCACAGTATAGCATTCTCCCGCCTCTGTTTAAACCTCTCTGCTCTTCTTAAAATATATTCACACACGTTTATTTTAAAGTAAAATAATATTTCACAATATTACAGTTTTTTCTGGATTTTTAACCTAATAAATGTAGCCTGTGCATGCTCCAAAGCAGTCCACAAAGTTGCATGTATAATAGCTTACATATTTATTATTATTATTATTATTATTATTTTGTTTCAGCTCAGTTGTCTGCAGACAGGATTCATCTCGAACAATTAATTTAGAACATGAATTTAATTTGCATTAAATGGTACAAAAATAATTAACAATCTAACAATTTGTTTATGAATAAGCTATTTTTAATTTGACTAAAATGAACCTTTCCGCATTTACTTCGATGAATAAAATGTCATGGAAACATTTCCAGACCTTGTTATACATGTAGCTTACTGTCATGTATTTGATAAAGTCTTTGTGACTCGATTTATTAAAAGATCCGACTCAAAATAACAATTCGCGCGCTCGGAAATGCAGCTGTCACATTTGGTCATAATCCAACACGCATTAGGCCTAAACCTCGACTATCCTGGAATAACCCTTGTATTCTTTTCCTTTTTTCTTCTGATGAAACACCAATGCGATTGCATTACGCACTATGGTCTAAATATAGAAATATGTCGTCGTACAGTTACTACGTATAAATGACTAGCGTGTATCCCCGGAACTCCTTGTCAAGCGCGCGGATCACGAACTGATTTCACCGGTTTTATAAAATTGGCCTATAGCAAAACGAAAAATGCCACTATTTACAGTATGTATAGACGTGTGGATCTGTTTATTAATTATTAACAACACCACATTTGAACTTTTTTTTATACTTAATGGCAACCTCGATCCTCGCTGTATGACCATAAAAATAAAGTCCCAATGAATCTCGACTTAGACTGACCGCGCCTAGCTTTCTCTCAATTATATTTGTGTTTAACATTAGAATAAATAAATAAGCATTGGTGCGATTGTTATATCTCACTGCTAAAGTTACGCCTACGTGCTCAGGTTAACTGCAGACTAAAGTGACCCAACACCCCGTCCTATAACCTGGATGTGGAGGGGGGTCAGGGGCAGAAACACGAGACGATGCGTGATTAAATAATGCATACGTTTGTACCTGAATAATGGAAAACCTTCAGCATCAATGATTCATTCCAGTCAAGGCTGTATACATTCAATCAAATTCATTAAACAATGGCAAGGGATCCCCTTTGACTCTCTGACAAAACGATTCACTAACTTCTCTCCACCCTCTAGGTGACTAGGATATACCATTTTAATCAATACAGTGGTGGCCAAAATGACCAGAACACTAATACTTTCGCTGGCTAAAAATGGTTTTGAGTCAGCTGTGTTTATCTTTTGGTGTATAGTGTTATTAGGAAATCTAGTAGCTTTGCAGGCAGGTTTCTTGAAGCATCTTGGAGATGTTGGCACAGTTCTTCTGGTCATTCAAGAAAACGTGATCAGATCTCTGTGTGGAGCATTGGCTGTGGTCAGACAAAAATCTCACTGGATTATTAGAATTAATGTCAAAATTAATGTTTGGAAATGTAAACTGATATTTCCTATTTATGCTACTTCCACAATAACTGACTTAAAAATGTTAGTGTTCTAATAATTTTGGGCACAACTATGTATTTGACCCTAAAACACAAAAGCAGTCTGGGGTAGTTTTTTTGTAGAAATAGCCAACAAAACATTGTATGGGTCAAAAAAAAAAAATCTCCTTCTGTAAATATTATAAACTTAATTTATCATCAGTAATATGCAATGCCCCCAAACTTCATTTGGACATTTTGTGCACCCTCAGTTTCCAGATTTTCAAATAATAGTATCTCAGCCAAATATTGTCCAGTCCTAACAAACCTTACGTCAATGTAGAGCTCATGTATTCTGTTTTTCAGTTTACTCTGTAACAAACTGAACCTATTTAACTGGTTTTGTGGTCCCCTCACACAAACAAACAGTATATAGCTATACTCTATCTCCTCGTGAGCAAATATTGCAGAATATAAATGAACACTCGTACAAGTAAGATTTTTCTCTTTTTTATTTCTTCATTACTATTTAAAAATAAAAAATAAAATACTGCGAAAGAAACCTATAGGCGAACAGCAACCCTGTTAACACAGCGATATAAACTGGTATGAACACGGGTGCCCGTCACAGCTTGGCGCCACTGCTAGAGCCTCCATCAGGCTACAAGGTTCACAAGGCTGGGACGGGGAGGATTTCGGCTTTGAGCCGGTGCTGCCCATCCCCCCTGTCCCAGTCTCTTAACATGGCAAGATATCGCTTTAACATTTCCTTTTCCCAAAAAGGTGATTACAAATATTCCCGTTCAGAAAAGAGATCAGTCCTGTCGTGAGAGATGAGAAAGATATGAGCCGTCTAACGCTGACACATACCAAAGCCGCAATAACGAAGAAATGCGAGTCATCGGTCACTGCATGTACCCTTCCAGTTTGGATGTGTTCGGAAATAATAATAATAATAATAATAATAATAATAATAATAATAATAATAATAATAATAATAATAATAATAATACTACAAACATTGCATCATAGAAAATGGTCCCACTATGGAAGAGGCATTCATGGCAAGGACCAAATATGGAAGAAGGTTACAACATAATATATTACACGTAAACTGAAAGGATGCTTACAGTACTCAAGAGTGTTACTCCTTCGTCTATCACTTAAAAAGTGACATTTAAAAGTAAAACAAGGGAGCGTCGTATATTATCAGAAAAAGGTTTAGAATATGAGATGTTGGGTAGATGCTAAGTGCAATTCAATTTCCCCTTACTCCACTTTTAGCTCAAAAACCAAGCGCTAAGGAAAACCACTGTATTTATCCAGTCTAAACGGCTTTATAACTTAGGAAAATAGTTTTTTGTTCTACCCTCACACACTTAGTGCCATATTTTGTAGTAGGAAGATTATGGATTAGAAGAGAAAATGGGATTTCTTTGTTGGCTATCCAAGTAAGGTGAAATGAACAGGAGAGTTATTTGATGACAGGAGGGAGAAAAAAAAAGGTTTCATGGGTTGGGAGGGGGTGAGTGACGTAGGAAAGGATTTCAAATGTTTTCTACATGAAATAATTTTCTAAGACAGCACTCTATTTTTGCCCTCTCTTTTGTCAGTGGAAGCAGATTTTCTCTTCAGACGTGTAGGACCGTCATCCTTGCTGAAAACGCTGAGTATCAGCTATCTCAACCTTTGTCTGGCGATTGGTTAAAAAAACAAAAAAACAAAAACTCCAAACATCAGTAAATATTAATTTAAAACAAACAACACTTCCTTTGTCAGCATAATGTTCCCTCTCTCTCTGAGCCTGGGCTCATGATGATAAAGCAGAGTCTTTCTGTGTTTGTTGAGCTTGCTGTGAATGCTGCACTGATTTTTGGCTCTCCACATCTCGAAAATGTTTCTCCACCTGTGGACAGAGAGCACAAAGATTAGCACAGCAAAACACCAGGCACATTATATCAATGCATTTGAACAGTAAATGTTTTGGCCGTCTGTCATTGGCATGGAATTGGAATTAAAGCGTACATTACACTACAAGCTTTACAAAAAGCTACCTATTTGACAAATTTAATATTCTTGTGCAGATCTATTGCTATTTCTGAAATGATATTAGAGAAAAGTAAACTACCTAGACGATCAAGATATTATAGGCTTACATTCATGGGCTGAAGCTCAATAAAGACACTAATATTTTCTTATGCTCTCAAAGCCTGGACACAAATACAGTTTAACAAACATTATGAAGCATTATTACATATTAATTAAATCATTTTAATTAAAATGGGCATTTTCTGTGTATTAAGCGCATAGACAATCAGGCGATGGTCAGAACTTCTCAAGAC
>JAUMHQ010000048.1:16844456-16857796 GCA_032361165.1 Enteromius paludinosus
TATACTGATTGGACTTGATTAGGAAAGCCACACACCTGTCTATATAAGACCTTACAGCTCACAATGCATGTCGGAGCGAATGAGGATCATGAGCCAAGGTTACGAAAACATTTCTGCTGCACTTAAGGTTCCTAAGAGCACAGTGGCTTCCATAATCCTTAAATTGAAGACGTTTGGGACGACCAGAACTCTTCCTAGAGCTGGCCGTGGGGAGAAGAGCCTCGGTGAGAGAGGTAAAGAAGAACCCAAAGATCACTGTGGCTGAGCTCCAGAGATGCAGTCAGGAGAAAGTTGTAGAAAGTCAACCATCCCTGCAGCCCTCCACCAGTCGGGGCTTTGCGGCAGAGTGGCCCGACAGAAGCTTCTCCTCAGTGCAAGACACATGAAAGACTGCATGGAGTTTGCTAAAAAAACACCTGAAGGATTCCAAGATGATGAGGAATAAGATTTTCTGGTCTGGTGAGATAAAGATAGAAATTTTTGGCCTTAATTCTAAGCCGTATGTGTGGAGAGAACCAGACACTGCTCATCACCTGTCCAATACAGTCCCAACAGTGAAGCATGGTGGTGGCAGCATCATCTGTGGGGGTGATTTTCAGCTGCAGGGACAGGACGACTGGTTGTACTCTTCTCCAGAGTGCTCAGGACCTGAATACTTTCTGTACCCACTATATACAGGTATATACATACTATTTTACAGTATTATTGCTTATAGTTTTTTTTTTTCATATCAGATAAAGTAAATGATGCCTCGGGGAGCATGCGTAACGTCTTTCTTAACATTAAAAACATAAAAAATCTTACCGCCCCCAAGCCTCCGAACAGCGCTTAAATAAAGTTTCATGTTTGGATTAAGATTGGAAGAATCATTAGAAGTACTAAAACGTATGTCTAGCCTATGATTTAGACAAGATGATCAAATCATCAGCAATCGCTTAAAGATGTGGTTTCCAAGGCAACCGAAGTGCGTTCCAGACATCATCCTCTTCATGAAAACCCCTCCCCTTTCACGAGCAACAGCCAATAGTGACAGCGCGGGGGCGTGGTCAGAATCTGCCAGTCAACTTCCAAGTGCGTCAAGTCGTGCGCTACAATACAAGTAATACGAAATACCAGGCAGACGCGTGAAGTCGTGAGTCTTCATCGGCAGAGGTTTCGAGTAAACTGTACAGACAGAAAATCAGATGCAGTTTTGAAAGTAGGTTACAAAACCCCTCGAGCAATAAGGATCTCGTGATTGTTGCCCAAAATACTCAATCATAAAAACACGCCCTTACCTCTGGCTGTCAGGAGACGTGGCGCAGGTGAGTGACACTTTTCCCATGCTATCGACAGCGCGTGATGCTGCAGCTGCACCATAATTTAGTGGCAAAATCAGTTTAAAATGGCATCATCATCTGCAGATTATGGTTTGCATGACGTCTAGAAGAGTTTCCCATTCTTGTACAGGTTTCATCTTATAGCTTGTTATTATCACGAGGTTAGTGGTTCTAGAGCTCTAAACATGATGTTTTTGTGCCAGCTAAGTGGGAGTTTCAGCTTGTTAATCATCATGCAGTCGTTTAACAGATAGTTTTTTACAGCGGCTGATGTTGTGCTTTGTAAGGCTGGTAAAAACCACATGATGCAGGTCTTTATCTGGATAATGTGTTTACTAAGGGTTTTATAAGGCATCACGTGACTATCCAAACCACAACGTTAAGACCCATTGTACATTCATGCAGCTTCTTCACTGCCAATATTAAAATCACATTGTATGTTAAATAATATTGCACATATATAGAATGAAAAGTAAGAACTATTTTGTACTTATGTGTCTCATTGAACATGTTTTGGGTTAAATGTGCAAATCTACTCTAATTCATTAAATTTTTAATTTGCATAAGAGGAGGAGTTTTGCACATCCCCGAAGTGTTTTCCAGTTTTCTTTTCCTTGTGTGGCAGGTGATGGAGGGTATCCCGGTGAACATGGGCGGCTTGCAGACGCTCCCGTGGTACGTGGCGGGCTCTCAGGTGCTGGGGGTGGCATGTGTGGTGATCACAGGCGTATGGATGGGACATTACCGCGGAGGCTATGCCTGGGACGGCTCAGTTCAAGAGTTTAACGTCCATCCTCTCTGTATGGTCCTCGGCATGGTCTTCCTCTATGGAGATGGTAAGAATTAAGTGTAAAGATATAATTTGTATATTTTATCCTTCAGGAAATATCCAAGACAACTGATGTAGTTTTTCTGGGTTTACAGCCTTGAATAGTTGTATTTTCTCCTGCCCAGAAAGCTAATCTTTTTTTTCCATTTAATCATTTTTTAATACCTTGAAATTAGTGATTAACCTAGCTTTCCTCTGCCGAGTTGGTCACATGAACAAATGTTGCCATTATTTGATGATTAACCCATTTATTATTTCACTCAAACTGTATTTAAATCTAGAGTATTGGGTTTAAATTGTGCTTCAATATATAACAAGTTTTTAATATATATGTAATTTCCATTATGCGTATATATATATATATATATAAAATCTAAAATAAAAGTATTTTTCTTTTAATTGCGATTAATTAGTGCCAGCACTAATATATATATATATATATATGTGTGTGTTTGTGTGTGTGTGTATGACTCTGCACCACAAGACCAGTCTTACATCGCTGGGGTATATTTGTAGCAATAGCCCAAAATGCATTGTATGAGTCAAAATTATACATTTTTCTTTTATGCAAAAAATCATTAGGATGTAAAGTAGATATGAAGATATTTTTTAAATGTATTACCGTAAATATATATAACCTTTCTTTTTGATCAGTAATATGCATTGCTATGGGATTTTCTCAGTATTTCAATTTTTTTGTTTCCTCTGATTCCAGATTTTCAAATAGCTTTGGTTTTGGAAATTGGGTTTGTGGGCCAGTGTATATATATATATATATATATATATATGTATATATATATGTATATATACAGTATATGGCTTGGTAATGTTTCATTACAAAACACATCAGCTATATAGAATAGCTGGTTATAGACCAAGAGCTTCAACGTAATCTGTGTGTCTTTTGTCTCTCAGTCTTTAGGGTGTGTGTATGCAACTCTCTGCTTTCAATAAAACACACACAATACTGAACAGGAAGGCCCAGCTAATGCTGTTAGAGCTAATATCGGATTTGCTCCCTGATTTTGTGGGTATATATGAATTAGTGTGGGCTGAGATGCTTCATGGTTGGTCTTCAAACAGACATCAAGCCCTGTCGAGAGTCGGTATTGTGCGCTTTTCTCTATTAATCAGTAACTGCTGTAGGCAAGGTTACAGGACAAACAAAAAATAGTAAGAAAGATATTATTAAAGCCTAATCACAGTCATTTCATTGTTCTTCATCTGGTCACTGACAACACTTAACAGAGCCAGATACTAATTGAGCTAATATCTTTAGCAGTGCTCGTCTGGTTCAAAGCCCTTGTCATGGCAATTCAATTAGGACATTATACCTGAAATGTCATTGGCCTATTAGAGCTTTAGCTGTCCCAAAAAGCAGCAGTAAAAACAGCCCTGAGGGGATCTGTCTGCTTGTAGAAAGGACCAAAAACACATGGGAATACATTCATCAGGTTACAGCATCTGTAGAATTTCAAACCTGACGCAGGCTTGTTTTGGTCCTATGCCTTTAAGACCGTTATATTTCTTCTGTTACTTTTAGGATTGGATCATTTTGCGTGTGAAAATATGACTCGATTAGTTCTTGTTCTTTCTCTACCGCAGCTGTTCTGGTTTATCGTGTCTTTAGAAACGAGACCAAGCGCTCTGTGAAAATTCTCCACGCTCTGCTGCATATGATGGCTCTTATCATCAGTATTGTGGGTAAGTCCAGTACATGTTTGCTAACAGGTTAGAAGAAACAGTACTTTACGTTTGGCTTTTTAGCTGTGATTCTCAACTGCTGCGGTCACAAATTTATTTTCCCATGTCTAATGTGCCATTTGAACCATTAAATAAGGGGAAAACTAACAGTTCCCTCAGATGAACACATTTTATTTTTTTAGCACAATACAGTAATTGCGAGGCACGGTGGTTACGGTCAATACGAACAAATGCTTTAAATCATTAAATCATACAAGTTTGACAATAAAAAGAACGAAAGAATTCATACAAGAACAAGAATAAAAAAAATGCTTCTTGAGCAGCAAATTAGGATCACGTGACAGTGAAGACTGAGTAATGATGCTGAAAAAGAAGTATTTGCATCACAGGAATAAATATATTAATATAGAAAATGGCTACTTCATAATAATATTTCAAACTGTAATATATTCTTCTTTCTTTCTTCTCAGGTCTGGTGGCTGTATTTGACTTCCATTCTGCAGCTAAGACCTCTCATATGTATTCTCTGCACAGCTGGTGTGGCATACTCACGTTTGTGCTGTTTTTCCTGCAGGTAATTTGCAGTCATTTCATTTTGTCCAGCATTTGCGTTAAAACATCATCCTCCTTCCTTATTTGATCAACTGAGTGCATGTGCTTTGAAAGCACTCTCTTGTGGATGATCACATCCGTTACACTGCTGACATCAGGACACTGCCATCACTGTTTGCATTAGTTTTTATTGGCAATGGAAAACCAGCCATGAAACCTGCTAGTCCGCTTCATACTCTCCATACAGCTGAAAAGTAGAAATTAAAGTATTCTTCAAATGACTAAATACATACATTTAAAGTATTTCTTTAAACGCTACATAAATGATGATGATAAATACAATTATTTTCACAGGATTTTTTTTTATTATTGAATAAATAAAATAAGAGGCCGGTGAAATGGAGTGAATGCTCTTCTCATTTCCTCCAGTGGTTACTGGGACTGGGATTTTTCCTTTTCCCATGGGCCTCTGCTCAGCTGAAGAGCTGGTATCTCCCACTGCACGTCTTCTTCGGCCTGTTGCTGCTGGCCATGTCTGTGGGATCCTGTCTGATGGGAATCACAGAGAAACTGCTCTTCAGTATCATGTGAGTGTCAGCGAAGGTATCTGAAAAATATATATCTTTAAAAATAACAGCTGATGTCACTAAACTGAGGTTAAGATGTTGAACGGGAGGAAAGCAATGAGTCACCATGTGAATGAGTCACAGCGGAAAAGAGACTTTCAGGCAATATTAATGATATTTGGGCGTCTTTCTCCGTCTCTCACTGCTTGGCATCAAAAGCTGGTTTTATTCACGATAATATTCCTTATGTGCCCATTTACTGCAGAAATCATTAATACTTAAAGGACTCATTCTACACATATGATTATTAAAGGGTTAGTTCACCCCAAAATAAAAATTATGTCATTAAATGTCGTTCCAAACCTGTAATTTTGGCAGATTACTTCCGAACGTATTTGCATGGTTTACATTCAGGGGGGGAAACCAAACATATCTCTTGTGATTTCTCTCTAAAATGATGGAGAAGAATGGTTGAGTAGATTGTTATTTTTGTGTTCTTTGCACAAAAAGAAGGTATTCTCGTAGCTTTGGAAACATAAAGTTGAGCCACTGATTTCACATGGACTGTTTTGCCGATGTATTTGCTACATTTCTGAACTTGGGTACACTTCAGTTGTTTTGCTGTCTTTGGAGGGTGGCTTTTCATCAAAAACATCTTAATTTGTTTTCTGAAGATGAACGAAGGTCTTACGGGTTTGGAATGAGGGTAATTAATGACAGAATTTTCATCTTGGGGTGAACTAACCCTTTAACTTCATTAATTCGTAAATAAACACTCTTTTCCCATCTGGGTGACTTTTGGCAGATAAACAAATCCATTATACCATGGGGGGATAAAACAGGAAAAGGTCCACACATTGACCTAACTTGAAAATCTTTGAAAGTCAAAAGTGGATCTGATGCTTCTTTTTTTACTACAGTGTTTTTCATCAAACGGACATTTTAATGGCACATTTCTTGTTTTCAGGGACACTTACTCCAAGTTTACAGCTGAAGGAGTGCTGGCAAATATTTTAGGCTTGTTGGTGGTGTGCTTTGGGATTGTGGTGGGTTACGTGGTGACAAGAGAGGATTTTAGGCGACCACCGAATCCTGAGGAGGAGGCTCTCTCCGTGCACTTCAAGACCTTGTCTGAAGGAGAGATTCCCAGTTCTCCTTAATGTCTTAATACACTCCAAAAAATGGCCTTGCTGAACTTCCCGCCTTTCTGCCTTCCAACCTTTGTCATAGCAAACCTGTCAGTCACTTACTCAACATTAAAGCTACTCAGCAACAGACATCAAGAAGTTATGACAGGATTACACTGTAGGCTTGTATGGTACAGAAAAAAATTTGTTAATGTTATATGTAAGTAATTGAATGTTACATATTGTTTTTAAATTCCATTTTTGAAGGTTAGGATTTATTTTTAAAGTAATTTGTAATTGTGCCAAACCAAATGAACATGAAAAAAAAAACAAAAAACATATAAACATATATATATATATATAAATAGTTGTATATAGTGTCTTTAAATGTGTTAGATTCAGGATGTACTTTCTTGTGCCTTAACATTTATTTGTACCAGACTACTGAAAAACTGAAATGCTCTATAATGATAATTATTATTGTTGTTTTGAATAAGAGGGTACAGCACTAAATCCCCAATTCTAAGTCGCTTTGGATAAAAGCATCTGCAAAATGACTAAATGTAAATCATCGAGTGTTTATTTTCCAACTTTCCCATGCTGGATTTTCAACATTGGTTTTATATTACAGCCTAAACCTATCCTGATATGCTGAAGCCTGATTTATGTCATATTTGTATGGAAATATATCGCTGCTGTCTGCATATATAACGGAAAAAAAATGTTGGATTTTTAGGTGCAAAATCTCTATTTATATTTGAAAAAAAAGAAACAATTTGGTGTGATTGTATTGTATAGTGTCTATACTTTTTACCATGTTTACCATACCAGTATGTTCATAGTGCTTGCTTTATGTTCAATGTGATTTTAAGCTAAATAAATTGAGAAATATGACTCAATGAACTTTGACTCAATGGAAAGTTATTTCAGCTTGATTTCTTTAAAGTGGTATTCTTTTTTTTTTTTTTTAAATAAGTTCATTATTTCCCTCATACATACAGATGATTGTACAGTTTACAATCGTGTAACTGGATAAAAAGTTCTCATTCACGTTTCTGATTTTCCTTCCCAGAAAACATCACAGCTCACATTTAGAGACAATTTACAGAGGATCCTCCTTCGCAATCCCAGTTCTAAACAAAATCTAAATATTAAAGCAAAATACATACAAAACCTAAATTTCGTCTGTTCTTTTTTTGCCTAATAAGGGAAACAAGAAATATATTGTGCCACAGTCTTTTCCCTCATACATAAAACCACACACATACACACACTCAGGTTTGTGTATTAGCAGAGAGCATGCGTTCTAGTTCAGCACATTATTTACAGCCATTTACATTTTGGTCATACAAAAGGAAAACAAATAGTTAAATACAAACACTGTTGTACAGTAAGCAGTATTCCAGGTCAACTCTGAGTGCACCTCATATAACTTTAAAAGGAAAAAAAAATAAAAATAATAATAATTAAAACACTGCAAAAAAGACCTGCTCTTTTTTAACAGCAGTTGAACATTGATTAGAAAAGCCAGATCCAATGAGCGAATCTGACTTGCCACCGTCTTCCCAACAAGACATCTGAAAAAAGTGCCTGACCTACCAATAGTATGTTAGTTCGATGGCGATACATGACAGAGGCTTTGACATCAAGTCAGGTTTCCCATATTTGAAAGCAAGTACTCACAGTTTAAAACAAACAGGGAAAACGTTCTGAAGGCATGTTTCAGTGCACAAATAAACTCTCAAAACATAACGAATGAGAGCATGTGAATGCAGAAGCTGCAAAAAAAAAAATGTTTTTGTCACACCTACTTCCTATGAGAAAAGTTTCTTTGGAAAAGACAATTTCCATTTTAGTGGTGTAAATACTTTAGAGTGAGTAAATTAATGGCTGACCACCTGAATGCTACTTCCCTTGAGCAGATGTGAAATTACTAACCAGTCAAAGGTGTTAAAGGTAGCGATCCTGTTTACCTTTACAACTCTCAAAAAAAAAAAATAAAAAAAAAAAAAGGCCCAGAAAAGTCTGAAAACACAACTGCATTGAAAATTAGGTGTGTGTATATATATATATTTATACAAACATAACTTAATTTTAAATAGTTTTTTTTTTTGCTTTAGCAATATTGATCTGGAATATTTTAGGTACATTTTCAACTCAAGACACAGCAAGATTCTCAGGGATATTACTGGTTTGAGTGGGGACATTAGTGAGGACATCTGGTCCAGGGGCCACGCTCAGCAATGTGTCCATGACTGGCATTGAGCAGCCACCCTCTCAGAAAGGTACATAAAAGTAGAAGGTTGGTATACAGCAGTTACACAGGCCTACTATAACTCCAATGGGTCTATTTTTGTGTCCAGAGCAAATATAGATGCATTTGATTTGTACATGCTAGATTCACTTCACTTCACGTCAGTGAAATTCACTTGAGATGTCTTTATTTTCATTACCAAGATATGGGACGTAAAACGAAGAGATAAGATGGTCAACATGTCAGATATTCCTCAAGAATGTTCTAGTAAATCTTGCACACTGACTCGTTATCCTTACACGTTAGACTCCACAAAGGGTCTCTTTGGTTTAATGGGTGAGGTTGGGCCTTGCCTTTCATTTCGAGACATCTGCCTAAACTCATTGTCCTGGTAGGCCTGGGAAACTGGCAGAGTCCGTGCCACTTTCACATCCGGGTACGTGGGAACCTGGCTAACTCGGCCCATAGCGTCTGCCCGGTCCCGCGTCACACCGGGGGAGTTGGCATAGAAATCGTCATCCATGAGGTGGCCATTGTGAGCGTTGTTGGTGCGGTTGTAGTAGGCGATATGGCTGAGGGGTGCCGTTTGCTGTCCATAGCCCATGTTGCTAGGGGAAGTGGCTGGACTGTTCACCACCGTATCCAGAGAGGAAACGGTCCAGGGTCGAGAACTCGAAGAGGACGATGCCAGCGAAGGCTGCTGCTGAATGTACTGCTGAGTCCGTGCGGTCTTGTCGATAATTCCCATGAAAGGCGTAGTGCGGGAGCGAAGTGCTTCTCCAGGATATGTTCCACCCACCACTCGGAAGTCTGTGCCTTGTGGGGGTGACACCGGTGAAAGGTCATCATGGTAGCCCACTTCATAGGAAAGCTTTAGAGGGATCTCCATTTGCTGCGCCGAAGCTGACGCCCTGAACCCTGGGCCTAGGTTAGCAGCAGAACCTGCCACCAAACTGTTGCTGGATGGAGAGAAGCGTAGACCCGTACTGTGGGAGTGAATGAGGGGACGTGGAGCTGGTGGGTGCTGTTTGGGTTCAGCACTATTTGCGCTGACTGGACGTCGGTGGGCTTGAAGGTTCTCTGGTGAACCCAGAGTCACCTGTCGCTCCATTTCGTGAGGCGAGACTGGATAGTAGGCGGTCGACTGACTGCGGCTTATCTGTGGTGTCTGAGCATAACGGACTCCTCCGGGATTGGGTCTATATGCAGATGAGGGCCTCTGAGGAAGCTCGTCCTCCACCATGCCAGGATCCATGCTGATGGCACGCTGGTATAAGGCCCCTGCACTCAGACTGCCCTGAGGTTGAAGTGAGGAAGAGTACCCTCCATCCCCAAGTTCATCCATGTCTCCTGGGCAGCGGGCGCTCATCGAGTGAGCAATCTGACTGTACGCACTACTACCAAGTATGGCACTGGAGTGCACCGCAGTACTGGGCTGGTTGGTGCGAACAATCTGTGCCTTGGCTGGCTGCAACCACTGCGTCTGTTGTGATGGCTGAGAAGTCTGTTGGGAAAACTGGAAAGAACGTTGGCTGCTCATCTTGGACAGAGGGGACTTGGGTCGTCCTGCAAGCTGGTCCTGCTGGTATCGTCCTGCAGAGGCAGACTGGGGACGGTACATGGCAACCCCCTCAGAGGTGGGGCTGGCGCGATACTGTGGTCCACGGCGTAACGGTGATGGGGGTGGGCTGAAGTGGTAGGAGGCCTGATGAGGAGGACTGGGCCGAAAGAGAGAGCTCTGGTGCGTTGGGGAGAGTGACGGAGAGGGGGACTGGTAGCCTTGCCTAGTAGGAGAGGACATTGAAGGGGGACTGGGGCGAAGGTCGTACGCTTGGCCCAAGTAGGGTGAATCGTGATGGCTCGGAGATGGAGGCATGTTCTGAATGACCGGAAGTCCCGATGGTAGAGTGTGGGGCTCAGCAGGAACACCAAGCGGTAGGCCATCCAAATCCCGCTCGAGGTAATCATCCTCCTCCTCAAACAAGTCCTGGACAGGTTCCATGTCTGAAATATGGGGCTCCATTGGAGGAGGTGGGACCATGGACGGGGCTTGCTCGCGGGGAGGGGAAGGGGGTGGATCCAGCTCCTGTTGTTGTTCAACTTGACAACACTCTTCTTCTACACGTTGCAGCAGGCGCTGGATCTCGCGGTTGTTGGGACATAGACGCACAGCTTCACTCAGGTCCTCCAGGGCTGCGTGGAATTGCCTACAGTGAGGGAGACCAGGAATGAGAGAGCAGGAAGGTAGATCATAGAGGAAGAAAAAGAGAAAGGAAGAAATTTGCCTGTTTAACCAATGCACTGACTGATAAAGACCAAGAAATTACTATTACTAAAGGAATTTGAATTACCTACCACGCAGAATAATTATTACTCATTCCTCAGATTGTGAAAACAAACAAAAATCATTTTTGCACTTAAAGTAGAAGTCTATAAGTTAAGGACCTTGTTGTTTTTAAAGTATAGCCAACAGGAGTAATGATGGTACAGTTACTCTATCAGTGCAAAGATATAATCTCTAAACTGACTGTGTAAAGTCAGTAGAACCTAAAAAGCTTTAGACTTCTGAAGTTTTGCTCTTCAGGGATGCTCACAAATTTTAGTTTTTACCTACTGATCAAAATCACACCCAAAACACCTCTAGTTCTCCAAAACCAAGCAAGTTGATATAAGTGTTCTGGACACGGAGAGTCAAAGTAAACAAAATCGTGGGGAGAAGAAAAGGAATAAAATATGAATGATGGACATTCTGAGGGAAAATAATCTGATTGGTCAACAAAACATGAAGTATGATGAACAGGCCTAATTCTGCTGTTGACATCTAGTGATGCAGAAGTCAAGGGACTTAAATTGACTTCTGTCCTAAAGCTCTAGCATAGCACTACGTCAATCAATCTAAATGTATTTGGCCAGTTTGGGTCATGTTCTGTCAGCACTTTATTTGTGCTAGGGACAGAATGTGTTTTAAAGGCTGTCCTGGTTACCTGCTGCTGCGCTTGGCACGGGCTCGTGCGTAATAGGCTTCATAGGATTTGGGTTTCAACTCTAGTGCCTTGGAGGCAAACTCCTCCGCCATCCCAAAGTCCTGAAAGCAACAACAGGACCAACAGTCATACACTGAGCTGTACATGAGGTCAGAGGGAAGACACACACACATATGTGCATGCGGACATTCATACAATCACTGACACGCACACATCCACTCATCTTCTACGCACGCGCACACAGGTTGAACATGAACACGTCACATTTATATGAGGATGTGAACACTGATTACAAAAATAAACATATTTTGAGCACCATTAGTGCAAATACAATAAACGGACATACAGTTATGGAAATGCATGTACACACTTATAAAAATGTATTGACACACACATACAAATATATGCTCTACAGGGACAGTGGGAAGATTCAATGTGACAGCTCAAACCTCTTCCTGTACTAAGCCTAACAGTTAAACAGATTCAACAAATGTCAGAAAAAAACAGATAAACCAACAAATCAAACAAGAATGAGAGCTTGATGGCAAGAAAAACTACAGCATGAGCGGAGTATATTTGGAGATTTCAGGAGGAAATGCAAAATGTTTTCTGGGTGAGATCAAAATGAGAAATAATGTAGCCATAAAGAAGGAAAAAAAATTACGTTCTTAATATATCATTACAATCCTTGATCTGGTCTTCGTTTTCAAAGGTAATTAAGAACACAGACCAAATGAAAAACTACTATGTGCAGTTTGTTGGTTAGGTGGCTGTATTTGTGTGGATTCTTAGGAACAAGAAGATTTACATTTTATTATATATGGGCTTTTAAACCTGTGTCAGTATTTACAGTGGAGGGTGGCCAATGGGCAATGTAATACTGGTATCATGGACTTCAGTTAGGGTAGATGATATATTTAATAATATAACACAATAATGCATACAATGTCTTAAAGGAATAGTTCACCCAAAAATGAAAATTCTATCATAATTACTCACCTTTATGTCGTTCCAAATCCGTAAGACCTTTATAAATCTTTAGAACACAAATTAAGGTATTTTTGATGATCAAGGCACACAGTAAGGGCATCGTTAAAAACGTCCATGTGACATCAGTGGTTCTCGTAAAGAAAAGAAAACTAAAACAACTTTATTCAACAATTGTTCTCCTCCATGTCACACTAGGGCACTATTTTAGAGAGCATCATGATGCACGCACATGCTCTCCTCTCCTGTACTGTAAACAAGGTGTGCTCCATGTCAGCAGCACCATGTGCATTCATTGACTATGTGCTGAAAAATCACTTGCATACATTTTGATACTCTCCAAAATGGCACGCTAGGGCAATGTGGAGAAGAAGAATTATTGAATAAAGCTGTTATTTTACTTTTCTTTTGGCACAAAAAGCGTTCTTGTATCTTCATAAAATTTGGTGATGTCACATGTCCTCACTACATTTCTGTGCCTCAATCGTAGTAGGACCCTTGCTGTCTCTGCATGTTCAGAAAGCTTTTGGATTTCACCAGAAATATCTTCATTTGTGCCTAAAGATGAATGAAGGTCTCGCAGGTTTGGAATGACATAAGGGTGAGTAATTAACTATATAACTTTCATTTTTAGTTTTAATATAAACTTTTTGATGTTCATGATATATCCCATCTATCCTGAATAAGTTATACCACAAATACCATTTAATATGCTATATATACAATTCTAAATATTTAATATGCATACTGTATACAATTCTAAATATTTACATTTAAAAATAACACATAATAACATATAATTAAAAAATCATAAAAAAAAAAAAAAAAAAATACACATATGCTGCGTCCGAAATCGCATACTGCTTAAGTAGGTACTACATTTAAAATTGAACGTACTACCCACCGTTTAAACAGTACGTTCTATATAGTATAAATATGTTGGTAGTATGAATGGAATTCGGACGTACTACATCCGCCATATTGATGTTGTCACGTGTCATGCATCGTCACAACAGCG
>JAUMHQ010000048.1:16861934-16873206 GCA_032361165.1 Enteromius paludinosus
TTTTTCCTTATGTGGCAAGTAGCCGTGTAATAAGCGGGATAATGGACAGGCAGCCGGTAGTTATCGCAGAAATAAGCTAAATACCTTCATGGAACATGATCTTTACTTACTGTCCTAAGCATTTTTGACAAAAAAAGAAAAATCAATCTATTGCTACAAATATACCCCAGCGATTGGTTTTGTGGTCCAGGGTCACATATGGTTAGGGTTACAGATAGTCTTCCTTCACTGTTTTGCCACCAGTGCGATAATCCTGAAATATACAGGTTCTTTGGTGAATTGTGACTCGTTCTGACTGAATTTGAGAGGACACCCGGATCTATGAGGCTCGCTCCCAGCCGGCCTGATTTAGGATGTGTGGAGCCTTGACTGTGAGATTTAGACAGCAGGCTGAGCTCTGACAAATGAGCCAGAGCTAATGCTAATAGGAAGTCAATACATTGATCTGGACTGGAGACAGATTATGGCACGGCACGGGGGGGGGGGGGGGGGGGGAGATGGGGGGGCTGCGGAGTTTGTTGAGGGTTTTTAATGGGACATGTTGTGTGTAGTGGAGAGCAGATGTACGAGAGCCATGACACACACACAGACGCCATTACACTGCAAAGGTTAATACTGGATATGTTCTACTATAGAACTAGAACTCTATTTTTATTCTCCCTTGAGTCCACTTATAATATTAATCACCAAAATCAGTCATAATTAAGGTCTAAATGACCATTTTCCACCTTCTCTAAGACTAAGTTGGCTTTGTTTCGATGGCACCTCATATGTAAACGACAGCTGTTATGATTGGCTTTTCACTTTGCGTGTAAAATCAGTAGAAACACCCTCAAAAAGCTTCATAAAAAAAACTAAAAAGTCTTTGAAAAGACTGAATTTATGTTCTGCATGAAAAGTCGGTTTATCTAAAGGCTTCTGAAGTTATGAAAATATAAAATTCCTTCTAAAAAAAAAATCTGGTTGGAGCAGGAAGTGAGATGAAAGCAGCCAACAAGTATTCACTTCAACAATACTGTTAAAAAACATTGTGTTTGTATTTACATTTTTGGTCAATAAATCATTTCCATATGTTTTTCTCTCTTATAGAGCTGCTTTATAGTTTGCTTCATAACTAAAGAACTTTTCAATACTCACACTGCTAATAAACTAAACGGAGCAGATCAATGTCCCTTGTCTTTTTAGAGCTGCTTTACAGCTAAAAGTGTATTTGTTTCCTAATTTGAAGAACATTTTGACATTAACGCTGCTATTTAAAGCCGCTTTGAAACATTCAGTATTATATAGATTGCTATACAAATACAGTAAATGTTACGTAGAATGATAAGGTCTATCTCCAGTTGTGTTATACATGAATATACACAGGGTGGTGGCGAAATTGTATAAATCTAGGACAAATATTCATACCTCTCATGTCAGCTTGTCCCGAGCGGCTGGAGCCAGAGTTTTGTCGCGGCATACGCAAAGACGTGCGAAGAGGAGCCTGTCTCTGCTCATCCAGATACGCAAGATCCTCCAGGTGAGCTGAACTAGTGGCTGTAAAGGAGAGAGGCGGAAAATCAGACTACTTTTGATATTGTAAAAAAATATATATATATAATTTGAGCTTAATATCAAATATTGCATATGCCCTTTTTGTGTGCATTAAGGTTTGTGTGATATATTATTTCAAATATTCATGTCAGTACCATACTGAATTCTGAATTTGAATTGAAAATTGAGAAATAGAGAAAGAGAGAGGTTGACAAACTCTGTTTAAAATCATGCCACCCACATACATATTCAACAGAGCACAACAATAACAGAAACCATTTATTATGCATTTCCTCATTTCAGCAGCCAAGCAAATGAAGCGAAGCTATTAAAAAAAGAAGCAAACATATTCTGGCAAACAATTTCCAGAAGGAGCTTGTTGTTCCAAAATCAGAGAACATTTTCAACAGCATTAATAAGCCTGTAACGTCAGTTTCACTTCACCTGAAATTAATCCACTTCAGCTACAATGTAAATCTACAGTAACATAGTATTTTTGTTTAACAAACCATTAAGTAATATAAGATTGTACCTTAATATACACTATGTTAGTAAATGATTATACGTAGAAGTAAAAACCATGTTTTTTGGACTGACTATCATTTGTATAACCACAGTTTTACTACATATATACTACGGTTAAAATATGGTCAGTGCTGCTTACAGTACCACGGTTCAACTGCATTATAACCATGCTTATTTTAGTTTTATTTATAGTAAAACCATGGTTATGCTTTCGTAAGTGCACAAGTTTTTACTCAAAATGACTTTGACAACATGGTACTCCAAGCTATTTTACATGGCATTTTCTATAAGATATTACCGGTACATCAAAAACATTTCTGTTTGTTGTAAGTGATGAGTCAAACCCTTTGACGAACTCAATATGAGCTTGTGTTGGTTCAGCTTCTTGTTATTAGCTTTCATGAAAATGTGTGCATGAATTTTGAGCCCCTTTATTCTTTGCTAATGAGGAGGAAAGTTCATGGCGGCTCGATACACAAGAATATTAAGCACACAGTGGGTGGCCACCGAACCGATTGCGCCCTCAAAGCAGCTGAAAAGAGCTTTTGAAACTATTTAACAACAGCTGACATGATTGTGGTAGTGTCAGCATGGACAAGTGGCCACAATCAAAGTAAGGTGCAAGGTGCCACATACTAAGGAAAAGACTCTCTTTCTTTGCCAATGTGTTTAATCGAAGACAGATTTCAGAAAACCATCCACGGCCCCTGGGTACATTTGTACAAATTACAACTTCCTGTTGGTTACATGTGGGGAGCAACGGTTTAGTCATTTAAACCTCCCCTAAAAGAAAGTCGAGTTTGAGCGGGAACTGAAAACAGACAATCAAACGGGATTATGTATTTACTTTTTTATCATGACAAACAAATGTGTGGCAGAGTGTACAAGACTGATGCAACATGAGCTCATCTTTATTTTTGCAAACATGCAAAAAATTTTGGATGAACATTTCAGACTTACATAAAAACATTGGCCAATCAGAATTCACCCAACTTTAAAGAGCTCAAGCTTTCAAAGCGGGAGACTACATAACCGCACCACATGCTAAAAATAAACAGAACATTATTGTCTATTGGTGTGGACGATTATATAGTAATTGTTATCTTTATAGGCATCGCTCCCTTTGTGAACAGGCCTAACTGTATATTGGCAAAAACGATGGTTATCAAAATATCCCAGACACCAGCATTTCTCCTGGCCAACCCCACCACCTCCATCTGCACTGCAGACCGTCTGGCTGGCATGACTGTGTTGCTGGATTTACAGCCGCTTGAAATGCGTCACAATGATTTAGGCTCCCATCAACTGAGCTGGTGTTTTACAGTCCCTCCATGGCGCTGGTCCAGAAATCACGTCTGCATTTTACACCAAACGTCTGAACATGTGCACATATACTTCTCTATAAACTTGGTTTCTGTTTGTGTCCTTACAAAATACCGTATGGAGGATCAATGTAATAATGCATGCTTTACTAGGTGATCGGGCAATTTACACCTTAAAAACGGCTGAATGTGCGGTCACATTTATCTTTGTTTGGCAAATGGTCATGGGCGAAATCTGACATTTCAAAAGGAATCCACTAGCCTGGGCCCACCCATACTTCCTGTGACACTTCCTGTGACGAAGTCAGTCTGGCCAAACTGCCGTTTTAGAGCATTTCAGATTCCCAAAAAAGTGGGAACCAATGAGAAACGAGCTCCCCCGCCCCCGGCACGACTGAGGCGGGTGTAACGCGATGACGCAGCAGTTCTGCGGCGTTCCAACATGGCGCGTACCGAGCAGCAACAATCGTTCGACTCTGCTGTTGCAGCTGTTTTGAACAATTTTCATAACAGAAAACAGAAGTAATTCAAGCAAGTAAAGACATTTTCCTACTGCTTTAATGAAGCTAGCTACAATTGGTTACGGAGGCTTCAGGTTTCGTCGCTACACATACGTCATCGGAATGAGTGGTCTACTGACCCTTATTTTTATGGTGCGTTTTATATTTTTTTACATGCCGCTTTGAAGTTATGTTAATTTAAACCAATTAGTTCCAATTCCAATTAGTAAGAATATGAATAATAATAATGGATCGGACCAAATTGAAAAATAAATAAATAATGTAAATTCATGTAAAATTCTTCTTACACAATCTAACATGTGTTTAAACTGAACTGGAAATTAGGTGCTGGGCGTCCGGACAGAGGAGAACTGGACCCAACTAAGCCTGGTTCTCACAAGGTTTTTTTCCCCATTCTCTCATGGATGGGGTTTTGGTTCCTTGCCGCTGTGAGAGGCGACTCTGGCTTGCTTAGTTAGGGACACCTGATTTCTAGTGATTATCGTCGTCTTGACTACAGAGAACGTCTCTGCATTTGATAAATAAATAGTTTAATTCTCGTCATTATACATTACCATCACTCTGTTCTTCTATTAGATAATGTTCAGTGCTTTGCTACAATGTGTATTGTTAAAAGCGCTATATAAATAAAAGTGACTTGACTTGACTAGATTTATTGATGTTGTTGTTAAAGTAATTATAAAGAACATATCTATATATCTATATATATATATATATATATATATATATATTTACTTTATTTTGGAAATTTCTAATAGCAAACCCTCATAAATCCAAAGATGACTGTGGAAAAAAATAAAATCTACAGAACATGAGACTGAGCTACTGAATTTGATGCTATTTTCTCAATTATGGATCCAGCAGCACAAATCACAAATCCTTCATAAAACTTGGAGGAGATTCACGCAGACGTCCTTGCTTTGTTGTAACGGGGCAGCAACAGGAGCGAGGAGCCGCTCCAGAGCTCAAATGGCCCATAAAGCTGAGAAGAGGGCCACTTCTATAGCTCTCACAGTAATCACTATGTGCTTTTACTGACCTTGACATTTTAAGGGAATTGGAAACACGTGTCTGTTGACTTTTAGGGTCTGGATTATGTGGCATATTTCCTGTCTCCTCAGTTCACCGTTCACGAACAGAAGTGTTCAAAGAGCCTCAGCTGAATGAGTTTCACACAGCGCCGACTCCAAACATTCACACGCGCTCAAAGATGAATGTGACAGTTTGTAACCAACAGGATTTGAATGCTGGACTGAGGCTTGACTAGCTCAGCATAATGTGATAGTGCCATTTTACAGTTAATCTAGGGTTTATAACAACTAAAATGAAATGACTAATACTTGAATACTTGACTGAAATTACTTAAAGAAAGCAAGGCAATGTAGGTATAGTCACATATATTCTAGAAAAAACTGGCAAGATAAAATGTATTTAATGTTTATAAAATGGATAGCTTAACCTTTAAAATCTGATTGAACAACATATGCTTAGTCATTTAATTCATGTGACATCATTCCTTATAACCACATCAAGCACTACTACTACTACTAATGTTATTGTAAAGAATACGATAGTTAACACTGTAACATTGTTAAGTAGCCTAAACTATAACTATACTTAGTACACTTCTGTATTATAGTATAGTCGTCTATATTATAACTGTAGGCTAAACAAATTATTGTCACATTAATTCAGTTTTATTTTCTTCTAGATGCATTATTATATCAGATTATATATATATATATGAAACAAGTGAACTATAATCATTATCAAATGCAATTTCTGTGTCTTTCCTGAATCACTTGACAGTCATAATCAAAAATTATAATACTTAGATTTGACATACTGCATAGACATACAGTATAGGGTTGGGCGATGTGGACCAACTTGGCATCGTACGATGTCTAATGTGAAACATCGTGATGGACGATGGCATCGTCCTCGTAGGCGGTGGTTGTTGGGGGGGGGTTGTTTAGTTGGAACTAAAACACCAAGCCCCACCCCACGACTGACAAAAACTGTTCGCGCGAGCAGGTGAGAGAAGATAGAGCGATGATCGCGTGCGAGTGCTTGAATTGCGCACAGATGACACACCAAGCGCGCTCGAGGGTTTGAAGTGAGCTCGCAGGCCCCATTTCTTCGCATGTACATCTGTTTTCCTCTCGCGGAAATCATTTACCACGCTCGCCAGCATCAGTGGTGCGCTCGCTTATTAATGGCATAGATTTGCCGCCAATCCTGCCATAGATTAAGGGTGTTTTTCGCGAGCTGGTTGCTTCTGCGGCGGGGCGGAGGGTCACGATGCCGGCTCAGCATCGTCTATCGCAGTGGTTCCCAAAGTAGGGGTCGCGACCCCCTTGGGTGATTACGACAGATTAATCAATAGCTTCAGTAACAGCAGATCAATTTGACCAATGTGCACCGTTGTGTGCAACATTTGTATATTTGAACCACTTCTGAGGATAGTGGGGGCCACGAGTCACTGGTATGGTTATCGACCCAACCCTAAAATAGTATAATGACATAGTCATACAGTATTAAGAAGAAACTCACCGGCCACAGAGTTGGGGCGGGGCATGAGGTAGAGGGGGATGGAGTGGGCGGAGTGAGAGACCGAATACTCCAGACTCCTCTCTGGAATTTTGTTGAGGCTGTATGTGGAAGCAGCCATGTTTTCATCCACTCGATAAAGAAAGGAGTCTGCACCCATTGACTTCTGCGCCTGCCAGAGTTTGAGGCTGCCCCGCGAGCCCTCGCTGTGTTTTCCTCCGTGCTCGGCATTCTCTGAGTAACTCGTCAGCGTTGCTGCAAGAAAGCAACGGGAAATTTGAAACGGGGACATTTTTGAACAGTCATATTTGTTTATGTACATTAGCATTTATTTCTGCTCCAAAAACAAAACCACAGAAAATCTCTGACCTATAATGCCGCTGTCTCGGCTCTCCAGGGTGGAGGTGGGACTCGTGATGGATCCGTAAGCACAGTCTCTGGTGCCCATGTTACCCGGGGCTCCAGCGGGTAACGTGGAGCAGGGGCTGCCAGGAGGGGGCGACGCTGTGCTGCTAGCTAAGCTGGAGCATGGGCTGATCCGCTGGGTCAAGGAGATGCCCTGAACATCAGAAGGAGGAAAATATTACCCTTGAAATTTCTGAGTTAGAGAATCACAGTAACTAACAGAGTCAAGGCCCGTTCACACCACAATGATAACAATAAATGCACAGAGAAACGATATCGTTGGAATCATTTTCAGAATGATTTCTTCCAGCTGATGAACGATACAAACACTGACAGCCAATCAGAATCCATCCAGTTCTCATGAGCTCGAGAATGTAATGCATGTGCGCTGAGAATAAGCATATTGTTCACCGCTGTGGATGCTAATATGCGTTATATTTATAGTTATTGTGCTTCTTGTGAACGGGCCTTTAGAGTGTATAATTAATATGATTTTTATTATTCATATTAGAATTATCATCATTATTATCATTACGTTGAGGAATAACAGATATGTATCGATGTATTGTTTTATTCAATTCAATATGACCATTTAAATAAGAATATTGAATTATTTGAATAATAAGCATGCTTATGTTTTATGTCATCGTTACACTGCAGAACTGTAGCACACTAAAGGTTTTCTTTTTGCTAGATCAGTGCACCACTGCGCATACAGTATATGAGGATCCTATTCCAGAAAAGCAGTGGCGTTGAATGACTTTCACACACAAAAAGTGCCCACAGAAGTGGAAATCTGCTGACTGGTATTTAATGATACAGTGCTGTCCCATATTTCTGCTGAGGACTGCACACTCATGTGGAATTATCTCTTTTTATGGCCTGGGCTGACTTAAACATTTTTTCCACTGTGACTCAATATTATGTAATTTAATACAATGTTATTGGCTTTATGGTATATGACAGAGAGCTTTAAATTTTCAACTCTTAACCAAATGGAAAGAGGAGAGAAATTAGTGTATTATTATGGCATGCTGCGGTCGGCGACAAGACATGAGCTACAAAAACCCACCAAGATGGAGGATTGTTTTACCCAATGGGAAGAGAGAGTGAGAAACATAAACAGACAAGAAGAATGATAATGAAAGAGCTTCAGCAAAAAAGTAAAGGGGGAGTAGAAAAGAGACATGGAAAGAATAGGTGGTTAAGCGAGTTCATGTCTGACTCTGGGTCTGCGGTGAAGGCCACATTAATGACTTCATACAGACGGATATGAACTTCAGTCAGTCACTGGCTCTTCTGTCCAGAAGTTGTTTTAGATGATACGTTTCTCACAACCAAAAGAGATCCAACTGCAAACCAAGTGGATGTTCTTTCATAAAAACAACAATTTAAGGATAAATTTGCGGATCAGAGCAAGGTTCTGAATTCAAAAGTAGGGTTTGAGCCAGGTTAAATACTATCAACACTGAAAAAAATAAAAATAAAACTGGTCTCAAAACTATTTACATTCTCACAATTTGTTACAGTACAAAGAAATTATAGGCAAAAGAGACTGAAACGGTATGTTCTTGTCAAACACACTAGAATAACAAAAACATACTTTTCTTTTCCTCTGAAATTGAGCTTGTTTTTCTTTAAATGTGCACTCAGAAATCTTCATTTCCTCATGTGTAAAATACAAGGCGCACTGTAAAACCACCTACATTGGAACATTGACTATGACCGACTGAAAAGCCATGAAAAGTAATACTACTTCACATTTCTTTTCACTTTGAGTCAGCAGTCTAAGTGGCTCTAAGCCACATCTCGGACTCAATAACTTCCCAAACATGTCTAAATAGCTCTGCACCTTTTTGTCCAATTCAAGGCTCAGCGTGCATGGGTGAGGGTTTCAGAAATTGTGGCCTTTCGGTGACCATGCTTGCTTGGCAGGGTGCAGCCTCTAAAATAGCTCGGTGGAGGTCTGTAAGCAGCTGTGGACGGCAGGAGCCTAGCCGAGCCATTCCTGGACTCAACTATGTGTCGGATCAATGAGGTCGAGCTGAGCTCAGAACAATTAGGAGGGAATGAAACACTTCTGATTTTAACCGGAGGAATGTCAGAAAGAATTCAAGAATGTTATAGTGTTAGGATGTTAGGATGTCAGGAGCTTTTGCTTTTATGGATACTTGATTTAATTAGGGTTAATGGTTTAAGGATTAGTTCACTTCTGTAATAAACATTTCCTGATCATTCACTCGCCCCCATGTCAACCAAGAAATTAATGTTTTCTTTCTTCAGTCACAAAGAAAACATTGCAGGATGTTTCTTTATATCCTGGCCTTCATTGGGGATCAACAGGTTGAAGGTTCAAATTGCTCTGCACAATCCTTTTTTTCCCCACAAATGTGTATTGAGCTCTGCAGTGCACGTCTGTACATTACATTGAAAAAAATTAATAAAAATCACACGCAGTTAGTTCTTCGTCTGTATACTTTCATTCAAAAAGGTTGGGTAGGGCAAAAACATCCAGTTTTCTCAACCAACTTCAAAATCTTTTTTTGTTTGACTTTCTTTGCATGTTCGCTTTGTAAACACTGGGTCAGTACTTACGCCTATGTCCTTTCCAACATGATTACATAATGTGCGATGTCAAGCTAGTGCAAGGACAGCATTTGTGATTAAAAAGTATACAAACTATTATTATTATTTTTTTAGGAAAATGACCAATCGTTTTGCTAGAGGGTCCTTCCTCCTCGGCTGAGATCACGTAGAGCCTTTTTTATGTATATTTGGACCTTCAACCTGGAACCTATGCCTGGAAAAAAATATTTCTGGAATGTTTTCCTTAAAAAACTTAAATTTCTTTTCGATGACGAAAGAAAAACAAACATCTTGAATGACATAGAGGTGAGTAAATTGTCATTTTATATATCATTTGATGTATTTAGTGCTGTCAAACGATTAATCACATCCAAAATAACAAATTATATGAATATGAAATAATATATACATGTAAATAAATGTAAATATACTGCATTACACACACATATTGTGAACAAAAACTTATTTTGATGTAATTAATTGCAATAATTTGGTTTATATATATTTGTATACTCTGTGTATATTTATTATGCATATAGAAATACAAAAACATCCACTTATATATTTATGAAAAACATGTTGTTATGTTAAATCTTATGTATTAAAATAATTTATATGTAGTGTTATAATATAAATATATACATGTAACTATTTACTGTATTTGTGTGCATATACATAACAAATATACACAGTTCACATACATATATGATGATAGCACTGATCATTATAATTAAGCAATTAATTCTACTTCAATTATTACAACATTTTAACAGCAATAGATTTAATTTCATCTGACATCATTAATATAATACTGTTGTACTGCATATTGAATTAAGCACATGTTGGATTCAATTTTTCTGACTTGAAAGGTTTCTAAGCACTCAAACCCAAAAGCAGATGTTCAGTGGAGAATCATGGCGAAGATCAATGTGGACTGTAAATAGACTAGCGGCAGGGGTTTCAGCATCTGCTGTCTGAGACATGCCTAGTTAGACTCGAACTGCACAGATACACCAGCGCAAACTGCTGCTGTTCATCCAAAACCCGGGAACATCTGTCATGATTTAGAGAGCAAGAATATCTGTGTTTCTGAGGCGGGGAGCCGCCCACTGACAAAACCCTGGGCTGCAGAGCAGCACCTCCCACCACCACTGGGCCAAAAACTCACTTGAATTATTTTTTTAAAAGAATAATGGGAGAGACTGGATAGAGCACTGAACGTGTGTATCAAACCTGAGGGTCATCTTGTTCCTCCATGCTGTACTGTGCTCCACCGGGCCCTTCGTTCACTTTGTCCCCGAGCAGGAACCCCAGTCGCGTCATCAGTGTGTTGGCGGCCTCGTCTACAGACGGAGGAGGACCCAGATCCTGGCTTTCTTCCCCTGTGAGAGAATAAAGAGAGAACAAGAGAGGTTAAGCCATGCTCATAAAGTAACAGCCACCTGAAGTTGTGTGCTACAAACAAAGAATTTGCTCCAAACAATGCTGTTGTTTGCTGGTGCATGCAATGCGATGCTGTTGCATAACGCACAGCAGAAGGAGGAATATGATAAAACACACACAAGTTGATAATAAAAAGAATATATGTAAAAAGAATACATTTATATTAGTGCTGTCAAAAGATTAATTGCAATTAACTGCATCCAAAATTAAAGTTGTTTACATGTGTACTGTGTATATTTATTATATATACACACATGTCCTTTAAAAAAAATTAGCATATTGTGATAAAGTTCATTATTTTCTGTCGTGTTAATTTTTTGAGATAGGAATTTTGGGTTTCCATGAGCTGTATGCCAAAATCATCAATATTAAAACAATAAAAGGCTT
>JAUMHQ010000048.1:16873465-16884589 GCA_032361165.1 Enteromius paludinosus
ATGAAAGTCTAATGTTTATCAGTACATTACAGAAAATAATGAACTTTATCACAATATGCTAATTTTTTGAAAAGGACTTGTATAAACACACATTTAGAAAATATTTACACATTATAAACACTATACACATATATTGATATTATTGTATTTTATATTATATACAAATATATTTAATACTGTATATAAACAACATTTTTCTTCTATATATACACATGCATGTACAGTATGTGTATTAAATTTTATTTATACATATTACATTTTACTTTAGATGCAATTAATCGTTTGACAGCACTAATTTATATCTATCTGATCTATCTATCTATCTATCTATCTATCTATCTATCTATCTATATATATAAAAATTATATTAAATTCAAATTAATTTTTTTTTTTGTCACATACAGTCATACACAGTATGATATGCAGTGAAATGCTTACATAATTGCTCAGACTTTAAAATAAAAGACTATGAATAAGATTTTACTAAGAAAGAATGAAAATATAAAATGTAAAATTAAAGTTAAAAATTAAAATTAAATAAAATGAAATAAATAGCTGCACATGTACAAAATACACAATATAAGAAATACAGAAAATACAGTTGTGTATTATATAGAGATATTATATAGAGATTTGCTAGAAAAAATTATATCTGCACAGAATCACTGGTTCCTCCAAGGTTGCATTTATTAGCCGACAAATTACACATATTTGAAGCATTTTATTCCTCTGATATCAAAGCTGAATTCTCAGCATCGTTACTTCAGTCTTCAGTGTCACATGATCATTCAGAAATCATTCTAATTATTACATCAGATGATTATATCAGTTGAATGTAAAAAGTGAGAGTTCTGTAACATTATGAATGGATCATTTATTTCACTTGCTGAATTTGAATAATTAGGTGTAATCACATATTCTGTATTTCTCAAACCATTCACGGACAGTCATTCTGGTAGGATAAAAAAGAAAAGTGATTTTGGCATTCAGAGAAACTGCTTTCTTTGGCTTCTATGACAACATAGGGAATTTTATGATCCTTGCAATTTAACAGAGTCCAATGCATAAAAGTACAACTTGGCTGTCGCTACCACACAAAAACTTTATGTGGCCTCTTTGAAATTTCTGCGTCAAATATCTCCATTAGATTGAAAATAAATACTAAGAAACCAGCCACACTCGCTCTTGTGAATTAGCAGTGACACCAGCCCAAGACCTCAAAAGACCTAAACTGTAAAACACACTAAACCACCTCACAATCCCGTAGGGTTTCACAGATGAGGCGTCTGAGCCTGTGCGTTCACATACACAGTGAAAGGCTGATCGCTAGACTTCAAAAGAAGAGGTGTCCCATGGTGGCTAAATCCACAGTGAGAAGAGCTTTCTCAGGATTACTTTTTTTTTCTACGCCTTTCACCTCACACCATCAGAACAGAGCCGAAGAGAAACGACTGCAAAACAAACTGAGCCTTTCCCAGAAATACGGGGCGAGTTGCTACACCTCTAAGGCACAGACTCATCTTACTGTCAGACCTGTCCTCAGAGACTCTCAGATAAACCAAAGCCTCAGGCATCAGTGGCTCTGCGCAGCAGCTACAGTTAGATTTTAAGTTGCCCCAAAAAGTAACTTCACAAACTGACTGAAAGACCCAAAAACAAATTGGTATAGCACATTTAGGCATATACATGGGCTATTTTACAATGGCTTCATACAAACGGATCATAAAATGCTACCGCTAATTCTGCTAACTAGCTTGGCAACCATCATCTATGGCAGTGCCTTAAAACCTCAAGAGCTGACAAATTGTATTTTAAATATGTCATTCTAAAGTTTGAATTGCACCTACATGTCCAAATATATGCTATCGTTAACAAAAAAACTAAACTAAAACTATTTTGTGAGTTGAAATCAATTCAGATATATAAAGATTAGATGAAAGAACCTTTATTTTTAGAAGTGCATGATGCATATATTATCAAAATAACATGGAAGTAAATAATGCCTTCATTATTAAGGTGCTGTGTGTATAGAGCTTACAGTTGTTGTTCAGAACAATACTTTTCCAGACAATATAACCAAGCCTACAAATTGGTTTCCTGTTTTGAACTCCACGTCTCTGAATTGTCACATGGGAATTCGTTCACTTGAACACACACAGTCTCTGGCAATCACTGTTTTTTTAAAGTTGCAGTCGCAACACAAAAATGTTGTCATGGCAACAAAGGATTTTCTGAAGCATCTGTCTCCTTCATTCATCCTCCAACCAAACATTCTTCCTAAATATTTCCTCCATCGCTCCCTGGTTTCCCTGTACCTCCGGCGGGATGTATGTCACTTGTGACAGAGCATAATAAAGTTCAGGAACCCGCAAATGACACCAGCAGGAGCTGAAATGGCACAATGTTGGAAAGATCTGTTTATTACAAGCAGAAAGTCGGAAAGGTTTGTTTTTCCTGTGCTCTCTTTTTAATTATTTTGTCCCACAATGTCATCCTTTTCAGAAAATGCAGTGCTCTTTCAAAAGTCCTCTGGCCCACATATGGTAAAAAAAAGAAAAAATAAGATCCTTCTGAACTGATGGTTCACAAACATGCCAGCAATGGTAATTTGAAGGTAAGCCTGAGGATGCAAGCAAAAGAAAATATTCAAAAACATCCACATATTTGTGGACCACACACGTATCTCAAGGCACAAGCATAAACAATCATAGACGTGTACTCATGCATGACAATCTCGCAGCTAAAAGAGCGCATTAATGCACTTCTATATGAGTGATGATGAGCCATCTGATAATCGGACACCGGGGGTGAGAGAGAAGATGGCAAATAAAGGATAAACACAAGTTGATGCATGACCAAAAGTTTTGTTATGGCTGAGATCAGTCTATTCAGCCTTACAACAAAAACGTCTGAACAGAACAGATAAATAATTACCAAAATGACATAAAAATTGTTCATGATTGCTGTTCAGTAACACGCATACTAACATAACTAATAAATATATTATGTAATGTATTTAAGCGTATGCTAATAGAAGCACCTTGCCAAATAAGGGAATTTTTAATTAAATGTAAAAAAAATCCATAATAAATGTTTAATATAATTTTAATAAAACTATGAATAATAATGCCAATATAAAAAAAATATTATAAACAATATGATATTATTTACCAATTAATTAATTAATTAATTAAATTAATATTTAATAGTTTATAATAAATATTAATATATGTGATTAATTAAATTGTATAAATTAATTAGCACATTATGCAATTATTTGATAACATTATTTAATCTATCAACACCCCTAGTAAATAAGAACAATATAAAAAACAAAGCGAAACAAAAAAAACACTATAGTGCCCTGAGGTTTCTGTCTGCTATTCATAATGACAAAACCAGTGACGTCATCACAAACCTCAGATGTTTAAGCCGTACGTCTCATCTGTAATGCCCTCATGGGAGCCGCTTAAAGTCCCACCACAGAGCAACAAATTCAGCTCAGCTTCCTGTTTCGGACCCCCCTGGGCGAGGACAGTCCCATGGGAAAACCTGTTGTTTGTGCTTTCATGAGAGCAAAAAACATCAGCACTGCAGGGGTTTAAACCCCGTCATTCGTCACGTCGCTGCCTCTTGTAAAACCTACAGCGGCGCATCAGTTATAGGAATGAAAATGCTGATTGGTCTGGTGTCACAGGTTTGACTTACAGCTCTTGCTATGCACTGCTGGGCTTTTTAAATCAGAGAAGAAATCACTGCCGTATAAAAGGCAAGCAATGGCACACGGCCTTTAACAAAACCACACATGCAAAAAGCTGCTAGCGTAGCAGAGAATGTAACACTCAGCAAAAACGGGGGAAAAAAATAGAATTGTTGATAATAGCAGGGTTGCAGTTAGCAAGGCAGAGTGCATTTAATCTAATAATTCAAATAGCATTCCATTGCCTCCGACACAGGGTTTCCTACACTTGCAAAAGACTGCATACCACTCCATTAAACTGTGGGGCAGTCAACAGTTGGCTTGTGTGACAGTAATGCAGCTGAACACACTGGAGCTTCAGGACAACTTTGAAAGACAGATCAATATGTTAGAACGATAAAATGTTGGAATGTTAGAATGATAGATAGAACAATAGAACAACGATAGATAAAATGATAGATAGATAAAACGATAGATAGATAGATGGATAGATAGATAGATGGATAGATGGATAGATAGATACAAAATGAAAGACAGAGGAGACACCAAGCACAATTGGATGGGCTAAATTATATCTGAGTGCAAGCCATGCTACTCCAAAAAAAAGTCCATGTCCGAAAATAACATCCAAAGCTGGTTTTACTTAACCAAGCAAAGCTCCGAGGCTCACAGGGAGGAGAAGACGGCTGCACGATGACAGGGTGGCTGTCTGAACTGGGCGGCACAACTAACAAGCCAAGCACCAAGCTGCGGACCGGCTGTGCTGGCGGTTTAGAAATAGAAGGCACGCGAAAAAAAAAAGAACAACAAAGGGCCTTGCAAACAAACTCTTGGCTAAATAAATAGGCCAGAAAAAAGCTGGTCTGTCATTGTGAGACATTTTTAAGCATGAAAAATGCAGTGTCAAATGAGTGGAAACACTTGAGTCTGTTTTCCAGAACTGAAGTGGCCGGCTGAGACGGCTAAGCCACACTGGTTTACAGATCATCTTACACCACCATAGCACTGAGATTAATCAGATTTCCTTTGTATTACACTACCTAAAGTCTGTTAACAAGTTTTTGAGCTCCAATGGCTTCCCAGTCTTATGCCATATTTGATGCTAATAATAAACTTTTCTGTTAGATTCAATGCAGCCTGAAACCTGAAACGCTCTTAAACACCTGTAAAAGACCTTCTTCAAACACGCAGCAAAACTGCACTATATATATCATTTTTGTTTTTCCCATTTCTGAACAGAAGAAACACATCAAATCTTTCTTTTTTTCACCCCAGAAGACACATATATACATATAAAAAATTAAAAAAAAGTTGTTTGATATCGGTTTAAAAATAATTTTTAATGAAATGTCTCAGTTTGAACAATCTGACATAATTATTTTCTTGTAATTTGCTGTCATTAAATGTACCCGCAAGGACAACAGCAATAAACATTTATTGTGCAATGGAAAAAAATTACTTTTTAATGATAGTTTAATTGGTCTTTTTTGACTTGTTGTTCATAAAAGAAAATCAAAGTCTTTAAAGCAAGATAAATTCACTTGAGCAACACAGGATAAGACTTGTTTTTAGGCAATGTATTTTTTAAAAGTTATTTTTACGTGGTTTCAACATAAATGAAGATTTCTTGAAACACAAAATATGATATTCTGAGAAACGGGTTTTCTTCTTCAATGTTAACTACCAACATTCTTAAAGTCTGCTTTAAAAACGAGTGTGAGGACATGAACCCAAAGTGACTTACACTGCATTAAGATATCCTTTTTATCAGTTTACCCATTCCTTACCATTGCACTAGGCCCTAGTGTTTGAGCTACAGGAGCGGAAGACAAACATAAAAGGAAAACAGAATATGATGTGAATTAATGATATAGCGTCCAGCCTTTCCCTGTTCCCTAATGCACTCAGATTTGTATACTGCCCTCATGTAAAACCATGTATAATCAACATGGAAGTGCTAATTCTGAACTAAAAAAAGGCTACAGGCTAAAATGTATTGTGAAGGAAACCTATGTGACGACTACAAGGTAAGCAGTGCTGATGATCACTGTCATCTGAAGGCCACAGTGAGGTCCCATCAGTCATCGCCCTCACTTCCTTTTCACAACTCACACCCTGGCCATGCATACATCTCATCTACTCTGAGATCTCCTCTAATCGAGACAGATTACACCCCAGGTGGGTCTCCAGTCCATCTTCATCATTCTAATTGACACTCGGCCTGCCAAGGGCATCGCATTTCCATGCATCAAAGGTAAAGAGTCGGCGTGTGCGTTACTGCCGGATATAATAAAAAGTGTTTGACATTCCAGTCGTCCTTTTGAAACGCCTGATTCATCTTTCTTTCAAGACAACCCTTTCTCTGTCTCCACCTCACCTTTCTCTTCTTTACTGTCCTCCTCCTCCTGCTCTTCTTCTTCTTCATCATCATCATCATCATCTTCTTGTTGTTCTTCTTCCTCATTCTCATCCTCACTTTCCTCACCGTCCTCAACTTCTCCTACCCAAACGTCCACGCCGTACACCTCCCTCTGTCCATCTCTTCCGTCTCCAACAATACCCTGTGCACCTCTGGGACTGGTGCAGCATCCTGACTGTAGCAGGGACTGGTCAGACAGGCTCAGACTGGACGTACAGGCCCGAGACGTACAGCAGAAGTGAGACATCCATTGCCTGAAAAGCGAAGAGGTTCGACTCTGTCTCGTCGCCCCTAGGCCGGCTCGTCCTGTGCGGTCGTACGGACGCGACCGCTTCCTCCTCTGCCACGTGCATCTGGCCCTAGTCCCGGCACACGCCTTCCTGACCGTCGAAGCGAAATCCATAATCCAAACAAGTGGTTTTCCCTGCTTACAGCTGGGGTCCAGCTCCACAGGAGAACGGTGAGAAGGGAGAGTCTGATCCGTTCGATTTAGGGCCCTCGCAGTCGCAAGGACTGAGCGGAAAATGAGCACCCTGCTTCTTTCCTCCTTCAGAACAGTTTGCGGCTGTCAGTGAATGGGGAGGAGAGGACTTCGACAGCGGTTTGGTTGCTCTGCTGAGCTTCAGAGAAACCGCTGGCTCGAGCTTTAACAGGAACCATGAGGAGTCTAAGGAGTCGGAGTCCAAACACCACAAAAGGAGGGAGGGAACGAGCGAGAGCAGCAAGAAACCACTAAACCCATCGTTCTGTGTTCCCGGCTCAGTGCAGTTAAAAATGTTGGAAGGGCATGTGTCGCAAGCGCACACGCAAGGCCTGCACAAGCAGCAAGTTTAGGAAAGGCTTAGGCTTACCGGTCCAGAGCATATCCAGGTCAGGAATCCCGGCCAAGCCAGAAGTGACTTTGAGGAAAGCCAGCTACTGGTTTCCAAAAGAAAAGGTCCCCCTTTTCCAGTAGACTGCATGTACAGACTGTAACGTCATTAACATCTCCGGGACCCGAGATAAGAGACGGTCAGGACAACCCCAAAACAAACAGGGAGGAGAACAAAAAAGATGGGCAGGAGCAAAGCAGAAAAACAGATGGTACTGCTTAACGAAGTGTGCAAGGCTGGGGGTCGGATTACGCTGCTGTTGGTCACAGACACGGGCTGTTTAAACCGAAGAGGCCAGGGTCGCTCCTCTCTGACCCTTACGGCCCCGAGAGACGCATTCTATTGGGGGTGAGGGTGTTTGGTCCAAGTAGGTCAACCCCAAAACACTCAATCATTTCAGTCTTAACCAGGATCCACTCCAATCAGATATTCCATCCCTGACCACAGCCGCCTTTAAAACAGGTTTTGCATTTATTATTTCAGTCCCACTTTATATTAGGTAGCCTTAACTACTATGTAGTTACATCAAAAATAATTACAGTGCGCTTGTATTGCAAAACACATATTTTGAAGCTACTGAGGTGGGATGTGGGTAATGTTAGGGACAGGTTTGGTTGTAGGGGTAGGTTTAAGGGTGAGTAAGAGTGTATGGGATAGGTATATACAGTATACATAAAAAAATGAATGCATTGTATCGAGTATAGAGGTTAATCAATATTAGCACATTTAGCACAATAACTTATACATTTTATATTTTCATTTTGCAAAACATTGCTGAGAAGTGAATATAAAGCCTTTATCGCACAATTGTGTATAAAAGGAGAGGAGGTCTGGGTCAGTAAGTCTATTGAGAAACAGCATGCACAAAGACCAAATTTACATTCAGGGGATGTTGTCTATTGTTAGAAAATCTACAGCTGAATACATCATCAAAACAATGCAGTGTGTTTTAAATGCAGATGTGTTGATGTGGTTAAAATGAGGTTTCATACTCCGCCACGTCTCATAGCTTAATGCTACTGCTCTTTTTATTTGAGAACGAACCTATTAAGAAGCTCAAAGAATACTGAATCTTCAACCTACATGACACAAATACAGCTTTTCCTACTGACTTCCCGTGACAGAAACCATGAGAAAACACTGAAATGGCGACATGTGGTACAGAGAGAAAGACAGTCTTCCCACATACATATATAAAAAAATAAATAAATAACACAAACAAAACATGCACATTATGGGAATAGTGACGTTCTGGATTCTGCCATCTTCTGTGAAACTATCTTGCCAAATAAGTGTGAGTCTGTACAGTGGGGAACAACAACTGAAATCAAGAAAAAAACAACCCTACTTCCACTGGAGGGGGAGAAATCTATATTTAAGCATACAAAATTAAGTCAATTTTTTAACATAAAGAAACTCATACAGGTTTGGAACAACATGAGGGGGAGTAAATTATCAGACATCTTTATTTTTGTGTGAACTATGCCTTTAAAATATATTTTATGTTGCAAAGAAGAAAGATTTTGAATGAGAGAACGGTCAGTATATGACAGCATTTTTTTTTATTAGAACTACACCTCTACATTTTAAATGATTTAATTAAAATTTAATTTCTGGGCCTGCCACGTTATTACTTAATCATACTTATTACATTATCATAATTAAAGCAAAAGAGAAGAACATAATTCCAGTGCAAACACAGAGGTATGTGAACACTCCAAAATATTCCTTTGGGCTCTTTTATTGAAGAAAAGCACTATTGAGAATGCTTCAGACAAACAGCAAAAGATATATTTAGACATGTAAAGGAAGGAAAACAGGGGTTTCCTCATGTGATTTCAATGCTCCTGTGCCATCTGTTGGATTTCCATAAGATAATAACAAGAGCATATACACCAATTGTTTAAATTAAGATGCAGCCAAATGTGCTAGTATTATGCCTCATATAAGAAACTATTCCAGACTGAGTAGGTAGAAGAAGTCTTGGCACATTTAAGCGATAACCAACGTCACAGAAGGTGTGAAAGATTTCGTGGCAGCTCTGGAAAGTGACAAGCGTTGCATTTTAAAGGTATCCACACAGCCTCCCACATGGACAGGTCTAAAGATGACAGATCTTCAGCGATCTATTACTAATATAATGACAGCGCTTCTTCATTCCTGCTCATGCTGTCATACAGTGTCACATTCGCCAGCGCCAGAACTGCCAGGACACCTGCTAATACAGGAAACCCAACACTCATTTACAGGAAGACACCTTTAGGATCCGAGAGTAGACTGAGGATTCTATGCTGTGATTGGCTGAGGTGACGGAACGCTCATGGCAATGTTGCAGAACAGTTTTTGCAGAGTGAACTCCTCTGGGGTATAGCATATCAAATTCATGTTGAAAAGATGCAATTGCCCAGCTTTGTTTAGGCTGACACAAACTTGGATATTTTGCTGTGCTCTGTGGACAACCTTGTGAAACATCACCAAATAGTCAAAAGCACACATTGTTTTAGAGGCACTGATTGAGGTGTACCTTCTGTACAAAAAATATGTGTGTATACTGTGTATATTTATTATGTATACAGTATATAAATACATGTATGCATTTATGAAAATAAATCATAAATCATTGAAAATATTTTTTCAAATTATACTGTATATACGTATGTATTTTATTTATATATACATAATAAATATACACAGTACACACACATACATTATAAAAAACACAAAGATTTTTTCAAATATCAAAATTTTGGATGCGATTAATCACGATTAATCATTACCCAGGACTAATAATTTCATGTTAAATTATTATATTTATTTTATTTAGGATCTAAGAACAGGCAATGTCAGTATTTCTGTCAAAAAAAAAGTAAATGAATGATTAAATGATTCAATTTCAAAATAAAGTTGCTATTATTTAATCCAAAAAGGAGGTAAAAACACGTTTTATCCCAGGTCTCAAAAACACAGAAGAATGATTTGCAGGATAGCGGGGTCAAATCCAGATTGTTATTTTAGAGCTGTGAGAGCTAAACTCTGAATGACAGTTCCCCTTGGGCTGCATTTTGAGGAATATCCAGGAAACCACATCTGAGGAGGTGAACACAAGCTAAAACAATCACCAGAAAAAAAAACCCTTCATCATAATCACAATTATCGGCAGTGATAATTATATAAGAAGTCACTTCCTCAGAATGCTATTAACCAGCAAGTGCTTTGATGCCCTCCTGAATGCCATGCATGTTAACAGCACAAGCAAATCTCTCTCTCGCTCTTGCTTGTGTAGCTGCTTGATTTGGTTCTGTCACAAAACACAACAGCTGGTCGGTCCACACACCTAACACCCGTCAGAACTCATCCGTCACGATTTGTATGCTGTGATTCTATTTTAACGAGGACTGACGGCTCGTTCATGTCCCTGGTGATAAGGTGGCTCCAGGGAGCGAATAGCACTTGAGAGGCATCCTCAAATGATGCAGCCAAGATATGATTTGCACTGAAGATCAGAGCATCTTAGATTGTGTACACAGTTGCCATTAGTCCCACTAAAATGTCCATTCTATGTACATCAACTGTATGCACATTGTAGTTAAATAGCAAAAAAAAAAAAAAATTATATATATATTTTTTTTTTTAAGTAGAAAAACTCTTAATAAAAATATTATTTAAATGTAAATATAGTGATGTGAAATGATCGCATTCAAAATAAAAGTTTTTTTTACATAATATATGTATGTATTCTGTGTATATGTATGTATTATGTATATATAACAATTCTGTATATATTTCTAAAATATTTACATATATATATATTTATATATTTATATTATTACATTTTATATTCTATATAAAGATATTTAATATATACACAATATATTTTTCTTAATTATATGCATGTATGTGTTTGTATTTATATATAAACAAAAACTATTTTTGGGATGCGATTAATCGTTTGACAGCACTAATATAAGTTTTTGTATACATATGTGTATGTGTACTGTGTATAATTCTTATGTATACAGTATATAAATACACACAGATAATATAAAAAATGTTTTACATTTATATTGTTATATATAATATATATATATATATTTAATATATAAACATAACATGTGTTTGTATTTATATATATA
>JAUMHQ010000048.1:16884689-16896600 GCA_032361165.1 Enteromius paludinosus
TGAACTGCTCACTCAAGTTCCTACTAACAAGGGGATAGGGATGATCACTATGATTTGGAAAATGACCATGAACCGTATGATACACGTACGCGAACCGTTGCAGCCCTACTGAAAACCATTTCACTAAAATCAATCACAGTAGACCTTCTGAGAACACTAAATGGCCAGTGTATTATTTCATCCAATGGGTATCCAAATACCAAAGTCTTAAAACCACCAACCTGGTACTTTTTACTAGAATGTGCTTAATGAGCCCTAAATGCATCTTCTACCGTTTCTAATGCTATGCACTTCTGAGATATTTTTTCAATGGGGCAGTTCAAACAGCTTTACATTCATCTAAACCCCTGACTGTAATGACACCCTAAAGTGTGCTGGAACTAAATTGGCCCCTTCAAGCTTATAATGGGGCTGCAGGCCCTGAAGAGAAAATGACTCCAGGCCTCAACCAAACTAGCATGAATTTCAACCACCGTTTGAGGACAGCGGCTGAAGACAGGCGGTCGTTCTGGGAAGTGTGAGGACCCTTTGATACAGTACACATCTCACCGGGGTGAATGGCTGGTCTGTTGGGTGAGTCAGACTTTATGGGAGATTCAGACAGAGCTGTGGTATGAAGGGAGGTAAAAGTATGTGTGTGTAAATGTGTTGTGTGTGTGAGGTAAACAAAAGTTTGCAGTTGTGGACGTCCTTGCAGTCTCGGAGCCCAACTCCAGAGAAAATCAAAAGCAAACACAGCTAACAAGAAAGCACACAGACCAACAAACACACCCTCCTCATCCATCACAGCTCTACACGTCAACCCTGAAAGAGTGTACACAGATCTCCACGTCTTACTACGGCACAGCCAAGACCCTAGGCCTGATCCACAAGAAATGACAGTTTCTTCTGTATAACTGAAGTGATTTCTGCTTCATTAATATTGAAACAACGACCATAAATAATAATATTTTTGTCAGGGTTTGGCATACTTGCTGGAAAAAAAATCTTACTGACCCAAAACCTTTGAGCGGTAATGTATCTTTAATATGTATAATGTCTTTCTAGACTGACAGATGTATAACCAAATTATAAACATAAGTGGAAAAGCCTGCCAGTGCAGTTAGACAAAACAGTCATATTCAAATGCAGCGACCTGTTAATATAAGCGCTCAAAGGAGCTCTGAGGTTAAACAGGCCTTAAGTGAAGATGAAATGATGAAGACAGGTATCAAGACAGTCTCAACAGAAGCCTGAAGTATCTAAAATACACACACATTCAAAAATAAGCGTGCAGGCTTGTCTTTAAATATTATGTTTGGTTTTTATTTTTATTCACATTTTCATAAATCAGCCCCAGAAAGTTTAATTATCAGAATATTTAAACACACTTTACCCCACAGCTACCATTTTAGAAAACGTCCTTCACTTAGTAATTCTGTTTTAGCTAAATCATTTGCATGACTTTATACATTAGCAGCTGACTAACGCGAAAGAGCATAAGTTTGCTTTGATATTAAATTCATGTCGAAAAATTACTTGGATAAACAGAGCTCACCCACTGACACATTTAAAAGCGCTCTCTCCTCCCGAATGTTAAAGCTGCATTAAGCTTGAGAGCTTTGTCTTACCCCCAGGCTTCTCTGACTCTTTTGAAAACGGACGCTGACTGCATGACAAACGCTGAATGCAGATTTTATTTTGCATTGGGGTCCGGTTGTAGGCAAGCTTCCAAAATTTAAAAAAAGAAAACTCCACCTACCACTGTTTCGATTCTTGCGGTTGGATTTGCCACCAAGCAGCATCTTCAGACTGTTCCTGAACATGACTGCACAGTTCTGGACCGGGCTATAGAGAGATCTGCAGAAAGACAGAGAGGACGATACGTGAGTGTGAGAAGCAAGCGAAAAACAAAAGGAAAACTGCATGAATCAATATGTAAACAACAATAATAAACTTGAAATATGCCATTTTAGCATATTAGTTATGCTACTAACAAACACTAAGCAAAAAAGTAAGCCCATGATTACAATTGCCACTATGTTTGATTCTATAAATAAGACTTGTAACAACACACACAATCACTTTCTCCACTTCGCCTATCAACAGAACGTGTGATCTCTTCACAAGTGCAGCTCGACTGGTGATGTTCGCCGCACATCAGCTCTGAAGTCTAGACAAAGAGTTTCTGAGGGGATTTTTGGGAGGCTGTGATTATATGTTTCAGGTACACAGAGCCTTCAGCCTGCTGGAACGCTGCAGCTGATAATGAGTTTCATTCGAGGGATTCGTCATTCTTCACTGGATTATTTTAGGCCTCGCTCAACACCCACACTGCGGAGGGATCACACCCTGATGCTGCTAATTACTGCTTCATGTATGAGCTGTATGTGTGTGTGTGTGTTTATATGTGTGAAAGAGCACAGGATAGACACACACTTTGTTCTGCTACTGCACAAAGTGATGCTGGCTGAATTCATTCTTTGAAGGGTCTTGGTGCACCAGAATTCACATGTATGCAGATGTTACAGAATAGAATAGAATAGAATGTTGAGTACAGTCATAGTGGTTAGTCCAACCTCTCTGACATAATGACCTCTGTGCAAGTTAGATAAGTTCAACTCCAGTTCGAAAACATGCAAGATTTTTTTACCCCCTCAAATCTTGAAAGTCAAACTTAGCAAGTTAGTAGACCACAAAATAAATAAACAAACAAACTAGGGCTGGGCGATATCTTCTCTGATGTATTCATGCGCATCTCATCGGTAATGTCGGTTCTTTGATCAGAATCGTCTGCGATACTGAACGCGATATTGCGTCAGTGATCTACGGCTCTGTGTTTTAACTGCCACTTCCACTGCCACCGCTAATCAAAGAACCGGCTTGATTGATGAGATGAATATATCACAGAATATATCGCCCTAGCCCTAATACAAACAAATAAATACCTACCAAATTAAATACCTACGGCACACTTTAATACGGAAGCCTGTTTCTACCACTGAATAAAAATTTAATTACAAAAGCTAATTGCGAGTTTTCTAACTCGCTTTCTCCTCCGAATTGCACAATATAATTTTTTGATTATGACTTTTTTTCAACTCACAATTTTGAGTTACAGTATAAAGTTATAGTTGCATATTAATTAGCAATTCTTCTTTTCCCCTAGTTGCGTAATATATACTTACAGTATTACAATATTACAGTTTTCCTCCATTGGTTTGGCACATTTCGTGAAACAGAAATTACATTCTCAAAACAACATGGTCAAACCTCCAAACCACTTGGCAATTGTTCACAACATAATTGAATTTCTCATTCATTTAGTCATATTGCAAATGTCTAATTACATCTTTGCAAAGTACAGATTTAGCACGTTTTCCAAGTGAATAGATCTTGTTGATCTAAACTGATTGTTAACTGTTAATTCTTAGTCTAACGGCAGTTCTCTCCAAAATGTGTCAGCGTCATTTCATTGTATAAGTCATTACATGCACAATTGTCAAAATAAGTCAAGACCATAATACCATGAATACCATACAGTAGGTGAATTCTTGGAACATTTGATTACAATTTATTACAGCAATTGACAGTCAGGTGAAACTAGAACTTGACTAATGAAGGAGGAGTTTCACACATCTCAGATGACCAGTCAAACAGAGTGTTCAGTTACCTGACAGGTGCTGGTAACTCATTCTGTGAGGAAAACATAAGGTATACAGTACGAATGAAGTGTCCATTGAATTCTATATCTAGGATTGGACGACAACCTTGCATGGTTGGCAGAGGACAACTTCTCAATGTTTTACTACCCATCCAAGGATGGTCATGGTGCTGCTACCACATTCCCACCTCCTTTCCTTAATCCTATTGAGGAGTTTTTCTCCGCTTGGAGGTGGAGAGTGTATGAGCATCGGGCTCAAGATCAGAGGTCCCTGCTCCATGCAATGTGAACGCTGCATGGGAAAATATAACAGGAGATCATTGTAGGGGATGGTTGAGAGATTCACGCCGTTTCTTCCATCGTTGCATCACAAGGGAGAATATATGTATAATATATATTATATTACAGTTTATTCTGCTTTATACAGTTTCTTTTTGCTCTGATATATGGAAGTTACTTTGTGTGTGGTTAATAATTACAATAAAAAAAAGGAGTTACAATTTCCTCGGCAGTATGAGTGCAATGTGTGGCGTCAAACCTTGGAGGCTACTCTAAAATCCTTTTTTTGTTTTGTTTTATGCACAATTGTATTCTGTTAGCTAGACAAATTACAGATAGATAGATAGATAGACAGCCAGACAGATAGAAAGACAGATAGATAGACAAACAGATAGACAGACAGATAGATAGACAGACGGATAGATAGACAGACGGATAGACAGACAGACGAATAGACAGACGGATAGACAGACAGACGGATAGACAGACGGATAGACAGAGACAGACAGACAGACAGACGGATAGACAGACGGATAGACAGAGACAGACAGACAGACAGATAGAAAAATTGATAGACAGATAGATAGACAGAGACAGACAGACAGAAAGATATATAGACGGACGGACAGACAGAAAGATATTTAGACGGACGGACAGACAGAAAGATATATAGACGGACGGACGGACGGACGGACAGACAGATAGACAGATAGACGGATAGACGATCAAAATCAGAGGTCCCTGCTCCACGCAATGTGAACGCTGCATGGGAAAATATAACAGGAGATCATTGTAGGGGATGGTTGCGAGATTCACACCGTTTCTTCCCTCGTTGCATCGCAAGGGAGAATATATGCTGTGATGTGGACGAGAATCTGTGGCCACACAGACTGCAGAGGGATAGACAGACAGACGGATAGACAGAGGGATAGACAGACAGACGGATAGACAGACAGACAGACAGACGGATAGACAGACAGACGGATAGACAGACACATAGATAGACGGATAGACATATAGACAGATAGATAGATAGATAGATCCCTGCATGTACTCAGTTTCTTTTTGGCAGAGTGTATAGTATTAATCTGGGCCTCCACACCTTCAGAAGTAATCTTGGCTGAGGTCACGCAAATGAGAAACAGATGTCTATGTAGGGGGGGATTGTGTGTACATGCACACATGCATTTCAAATCAACGTCCACAGGCAGATTGTCTTCTCCAGCACTCGATGCTCGTTTCGCTGAGCCAGCACTGGTACATGTTTACTGCTAATACCGTATGTTGCTGGGGCAGAAAGCCTAAATGTTAAAATGATTCAGTGTGGGTCACAAATATATTAGCCTTACTGAAGAAAATTACATCCAAAAAAAATAATAATAATAACATTTGCTTGAGCTATCGTGGTAACTTTTAGCGAACTCATTCTGCATACTTTCCACCCTGCTGCCCCTTCGCACTTCTGCTGCATCTGCCTGGTCATGAAAGAGTGTCTTCTCCTGCTTGAAGCCAAATGTGAAGGACAAATGAGATGTTAACAATGCTGAACAACTGAGGTCAAGCTAATCAAGTCCTACGAAATACAAAACAAACCAAACCAAATGCACCCCCGCTATTTCTTTCTTAAAAAGTCAGCTAATCTGAGATTCAAATATAAGACCTTTTAAACCTTATGCAACAGTAATATCAGCAGACCAACGGAGCACTCTCAAACGAGTGACCTAAGAGAAAAATATAGATTTATTTACTGCATAATGTCCTTGAAAGGTGAACTAAAGACACCAGGTGAGCACCCCTCAAGTTTGGAGACCAAATAAGTCCGTTCGGGCATTGCTATCTATCTTAAATAGCATGCAAAGTTTAAATGAAATATGTTTCAAAGTACAGTATGCTGAAAATATGCAGGTACATAGTTTTATTTTATTCATTTTTCAAGGTTTGGTTTTCCAATTTCAGTCATTTTATTATTTGATTTCATTTGCAATGTTGCAGACATACAAGGTAGTAAGATAGATTGAGAGCAAAAGGGGGTGTGCAACAGCTTCTGAATAAAGATGAGAGATGGAGAAAAGGATGACCTTATCCTGAGGCTGTGCTTCTTCTAGCTGATGAAGAACGGAGAAGACATAACTCAGTGTAGCGAGGTTTGCTGCTGTTTGCCGAGTGAACCGTGCCTAAGCATGAGAGTGACGAGACTAACACTATTCCCCCAAAGCAGTCCCTCATACTTGGACATACGCTTTAATGAGGTCTGTAGAAAAGCTGACACACAAACTAATGAGAAACTTAGATTGAAAGTTGAGAAAGTGAAAAATGGCATCTGCAACGGAGCAGTGGAGGGATCTATCACTCATTTTTTAATATAGCTGAAGTCTGAGGAGAGTTATACCAAATCCTCCCCTCCGCAGCATCTCAAACAGTTGCGAGACACACGAGAATAAACGGCGTTTGAAGTTACCTTTAAAATGTATACTTTTGTGATGGTCCTCAAGTACGATAACTCATTACGCAGGAAGCTTACTGACTAAAACACGGCACACAACAAACAAGCAATAACATCAGGTAAACAAAACCATCTAAATAAACATTGCTTGACATTGATTCAAAATAAATAAATAAACAGCAAAAAAAACAAACAAACAGATGACATTGTGGAAACATTTTGAAATAAAAATAATTAACTGAATAAAAGAAAAAAACAAACAAACAAACAAGTATTTGACACTGAAAGTGGAAACATTAAAAAAGAAAAAACACTGAGTGTGAAAAATCTTTGAAATAAACAAAGGGACGAGTAATAAAACGTTTTAAACAATTAAATAAACAAACATCACTGGAAATTTTCAGACAAAAATATTGTTTGAGACTGACAGTGATCTTCCCAAAACGGAAAACATCTTTGGACAACAAGGCCCAATCTTTTAGACACTGTCAGTTTTAAAGAAGGGTGGATTTGTAGTTTGTAAACTAGCCTTCGCAGTGAGGTTTTAGGAAGCTCTGCTGTCTGTCTGTCTGTTTGTGCTGGCAGAGGCTGTACGTGTTTGTGGGAGAGAAGGGGGATGAGCATGATTTAGCTGTACTTTGCTTTCTCTCCTTGATATTTGTCTGGGCTAAACAGCACCAGTGGGATGATTGACACAGTCCAAGAGTGTGCCAGAAAACGGACAGAGTCCTGGCGAGCCAAAGCCAAATGTTCGGCTTTGTTGCGTGTGTCTGCAGCTAATCCTGCCCGGCTGAGGGGGGCCTGTGTGAGACTGTCCAACTGGATTACTAGCACCAGAAGAGCTATCAGCACAGAGTAGGACAGACAAGCTAAAAAAAGATAGAAAAACGGTGTGGTGGTAAGCGTATATCAGGGTTTACAGTCACACACACACACACTTTTATAAACTCATACATAATTTTTTGTAAAAAAAAAATAAATAAAATAAAATAATAATAATACCATTGGTATTTTAGGGCAGTGGACATGAAATTTGAATGTGAACTGCAGCAATTTCTTTTATTGATAATGTATAATTTGTAATAAATTCTTTATACTAATTTAATATTTAGTAATTTACTAAATTACCATTATTATTATTATTATTATTATTTAAAAAGTAACATGTAGCATTTGTCAACTATATTTACAAAATAAATATTTATAATAATTATATTGTGTGTGTAAACAACAAAATAATATTATTTAGATTTATTATTATTATTATTATTATGTAATAACCAACAAATACAGTATGTGTCAGCTGCATCTATAAAACCACAGCATTATCATTTGAAACCATGTCTCAAGTCTATCATGTTGGTATTTTAAGTGGCATATGCACACATTGTACTGACCTAGCATTGCTCATCAGTGACTCACTGGACTGCAGATCAACACATTTCTGAACATTCTGTACAAGTCAGTCATAAGCAATTAGATCAGCCTGCAGAACACCTGCACAGACTTCAAAACGGCATAAAAACAGAGAGATTTACATGCTCTATCAGCTATAAAATCTTCCTCATCAAACTGGAGACAGTTAACAAACAGACGGTGTTATCAGAATCAAAGCGACCTGAAGCGGGGATCCTGGCTTCCTTAATTCACTGTTACACACACGCACACACAGAGTCTAAAGGTATCCCATCACAAGTCATCAGCTTGAATCTTCCGGACTGATGGGCCACAGCAGGAGGGATGTCATGTTAGCTGCAGACATGGAAGTCTGGCTGGGAGCCGCTGCTCGTAAATGACAGCCATTTTCTTACCGCACTCGGCAGGTTGTTGAAAATACTGCTGCTACGAATCATGGAGGGTGAAGTGGGAGTGATAAGCTCCTTTCAGTAGCAACAAATTGTTTGTAATAATCTAAAATGTTAACTGGAACTGGGCTCGCTCTCTTCAATTTAACCGCATGCTATTCTACACAGCAGTAGTGGTCAGCTACCATTAGCGGCACCAAACACAATAATGGTTACATACAGGTTTCACAAACACTGCCATTAGGCATGGGTGGATCAATTTTCATGACTCACAAAAAAAACACAGAACCTTATTTAGCGATAATGAATGCAAACATGCACATTTAAATGCTGGAAAATACAGCACTGAGTCACAACAACAACAAATAAATGGTGACTATGGTAATAATGCGTTTGTCTAACGTATGCAATACGTTTGTTTAATGTGTAATTATAAATGGTTTTAATTACTAAACAATCAAGCGCAGTCAAGCAGCTCTTCTCAAGCCTTTGACTTTTCCAAGTGTCACACAACGTTACTGGAGAGCTACTGCGGGCATATAAAACTCTCAGGCCCGAGCCACCCGTTTGAGCTTGATGGATTCCACAGGAGCGTGAATGACTAAGAGCCAAGAGTCGCAAAGCTTTAGATTTTATACAGTTTCTCTCTTTGACTAATGCCTCCCACAGCGCAGTGTTACAGGAATCGCACGCTGTTTGTTTTCTACTGCTCTGCAAAGCCAATGAACAGAGAGCGTGCCGGGAAGGGGGGTGGGGGGTGGGGGGGTTGGGAGTGTTGTCTCGTCACTATGAGGCTTGTGTCGTGTGCAATGAAACAAAACACTCTCAACAAAGACTAGAAGATAGGTATGGGTATGAATGCATACAGCACATTCCCAAAATATGACAGCATGTAGAAACACACAAGTCAGTGGATGTTCCTTGGAAACATCTAAACACTTACAGAGCGAGTTTGACCTGAGATGTTTCTTTCCTTGGGAGAGAACCTCGCACAGAGCGAGGGAGGAAATGCAGTTAAAGCTGCGCACACACACAAAGTGCTACGCAAACACACAGTGTCTTCCCTTTGTCCCCATCACTTCCTTTCCAAACACAACACAGCAGCTCTTTCAGAAACGTAGTCTCCAAAAAGAGAACAAACTCCTCTGTTTGCAAACACAGCCTACACACTCCATCTACTGATGCTTCCTGATCATGATCTTCTGGCACAAGAAACTTCAAACGGAAAAGGGCATTTTTCTTCAGCAAAGCAGTGGTAAATTCACGTTGAACGTGCTTCTTGTGTATCCTGCTGGTAGCAAACGAAAATATTATGCATCTGACCGCCGCAGTACAGCGCGAGCTCTGCAACTGCTTCGTTCAGCGAACGGCTGAAAGGAGCTGCGCTTTCAGTTGAAACCCAGATATGTTGCTTATCTGAGGCCCCGATTACACTAGTGCGTTTTCATTTTAAAAGCATAACTTTTGTTACGGTTATGAGAATGATGAGCATTTAACATAAAACCGTAAAACTACAAATCTTGTTAACCGTAACAGTTTTATTCTGGCAAACACAGCTGCCTTAAATCCGTACATTTTACGGATTCGTTTTTTTACAGTGCAGAAACTGTGACGAAGCAAGTCAACGAGACTGAAACTACAGTCTGAGACTGCGACGACTCCCAGGGCAAGCGAGCTGTCGAGATAAACAGCCAAAACTTCACCTGAGCCGTGCAGGAGTGTCGCGTTGCAAACTGACAGTAGAGCAGCAGGCTTTATTCTTCCTGTAAGTCATCAGTTCATTTATGGACACAATTTACAATAGGAAAAAAAATATAGACAGGCAGTGATACAGTTCATCTGAACAGACAGAAACACAACATGCAGCCTCACCAGGTTTGCCCACAGTCATGCTCGTCCACCACCAACAACACTACAAAAGGTATTCTTGAAGTAATTATACGAGTATAAAAGGTCAGACTGTAATCTCACTGGTAATCTAAAGTCTACATGACTGTGCCACAGGCAACGGTGTAGAGTGATAATTACCAGAAAATGAAGCTTTATCTAAACAAATTGCGCACCAGTTTTGCCCATGAGGAGAGAACGTCAGCCAGCGGGGGGTTTTGGGTGGGTGTGATGCGAGGTGATGTGGGGGGCATCAGGCATCGCAGCCCAGGGTTTGAACAGATTTAATGGAGAGCCTGAAATCAAAGAGTCCACACATCTTCAAAAAGAGCCCCTGCCCGTTTGTTCTCACTGCTTTTCAAAGAATTCCCTGCTTCACTTCTTACTTTGATTCACACAGTCAAAATAATTGGCCAGTGTCTCCTCGCCTTTCACCGCTGATGTGAAGGGCTTTAAGTTTCTGTGAGTTTTGACAGTTCATGCACTATAAAGCCTGTTGGTCTGACTGGAAGGAAACAGCTGAAGGAAGCCATGTGACTTCATACATATGGCTTCATATTACAGTTCAGTTTCATGGTAAGTAAGATTATAACAAATATATATATATATATATATTATTCATATTCACATGTCATTTTAAATGTTTTTTTGAAAATGCTACGGTAAATACTGGTCAATGATAAATTCCTGTAAAAATTCCCAGATTATCCTACATTGAATTTAAAACTTTTTTTCTTTTAAATAACTATGTTTATTCTTACTTTTATGAGTATATATATATATATATATATATATATGTTCATATTTAAAAGCTGCTTGTGATGGGCTTTGGTTCATCATGTGACTTTCTCATCACCTCCTGCATTTGGTGCTTATCAGTGAATTTCAAAGGTTCAAAACAGATTTCAGTACTTAAATAGGTTGGTACAGTATTACAATTACAGTATTTAACTGTAAATTTAAATAAAAAAAATGTAAAACCAAAAATGTTGTTATTTTTTAAAATCGAACTTTTTTTTACTGTAAATTTAAGGGATTTTTTTTACAGTGTATAATTTGCAAGTAACCTACCCAGCACTGCATGGGAAAATTTCTCACGCAAACGTATAGTCAGTTTAGACACACATGTATAAAGGTACCACATCATGTAAATTTTTTTGTTTTTTGTGTACAAGAAATTTGATCAGCTGACCCTTGTTAAACAACAGTATAGTACATTAAACACGCTGTACTTCTATCCCTCACAGCCTTGGTTTTATTCCTGTCAAAAACTAAACATGGCATTACCCTGACTAAGGTCTGTAGACAATGGGTGCTTCCCAAAAGGAAGGACGTATCCTTGTAAGACTGCCTATAATGGCAATACTTCATCAACCCTATCAAAGGACATCTCAGTTTGATTGATTCTTTGTAGGCAGTCTTCATTTTCTGTCCTTCATTCGTCCTGTTTTGCAAAAATTGCATCAGATGTATCCTTTGTGTCCTTCGATTATGATGCTATATACACTGGGTGCAGCGTGATGCAACAAATTTCCAACAGTAAACTAAAAGCCCGTTTTATTTCAGATGCTAAGTCCATAGGGCCTCCAAACCACCAGGGGTCCTCTTTTTCTATCAGAGATAATTCAATGACAAGTGCTGTGTGATTTTTTACATTGTACATTTTCTTTTTTTTTCTTCAAATGATTTAGCTTCCATGTTGCATGCTGTTTCTTGCCTTTTAAAGGGATAGTTATTTGCTTACCCCCAGGGCATCCAAGATGTAGGTGACTTTGTATCCTCAGCAGAACACAAACGAAGATTTTTAACTTTAACCGTGGCGGTCTGGTAGTCATTTAATGGAAGTGGATGGGC
>JAUMHQ010000048.1:16905273-16931108 GCA_032361165.1 Enteromius paludinosus
TGTGTGTGTGTGTGTGTGTGTATACACACACCATCTCACATACATACACACATCGAATTACTAGTACATATACATACATACACATATACATGCATATATCTAATTACCAGTAAAAAGTCAAGCTCTTATTCTAGCAGCTGGAGCTCTGAATGTAAGATATGATAGACGTCACACTGAACTAAGCTTTTTTTGGGTGGTTGGTTTCACCCACAGAAAGCCTGTCAGATCAGAGATGGATCCAGCAGTTAACCTGCAGCCATTGCAAAACACGCCACTGGCATAACGCGCTAGAAACTCACACAGACGCATTCAACTTAACACCACATCGAGGAGGAGACGGTGTGTGCAAGTCAAGGAGAAGAAACAGAGTCAAGGAGCCATCATATCACATCAAAGGGCTCCAGTCACCCTCTCCAATGGAGGTGGCACTACAGTACGCTTCGACCTTACAAAGGCACAGCTACGTCTTTAACATTACAGAAGAAAGCTTGCTTCCTGTCACAGATGCTAAAGGAGATCTATTCCAAGGTCTATGTAATGTCTACGGTCTCCTGTTTTACTGAGGACTGTTATCTTAATCTACTATCTCTGACAATAAAAAGTAATAAAAAGCCTGTTCCACAGGTTTAGCATTAGTAGTTATTTCGAGTCAAATGCTTGTGTTTGCTTGTGTAAGCAGTCTATCCCCTCAAGAGGTGCTTCTCAAAGCAAACAGCTCACGTCAAGTAAACAAATACTTGTAGGTAACCGACTAGTGTCTGTGGTGTAAGACGTCATCCGGATTAACTGGATTTAAAGGGACAAACTGGTTGTGTCAGACACTGGGCCAATAAGAGGACTTAAAGCGGGTTTATGGTGGGGAAATGCATTCAAGAAGGGAAGCGAATACTAGAGAAAAGTACTCAACAGGGAGAAAGTGTGGGAACTGCTGGATGCTGTACACAAGCAAACAAGGAAAGTTAAACAGGTTGTTGAATTTATAAAGGTGTACAAACCAGAATCGTTAGTCAAATATACCAGGCAAATGATGTGGCTTCAGTTGAAGGTGCTCGTATTCACGCTTGTTTCCTTGTGAACAAGCATCCTGGTCGCCTTCGGTCAACAGTGCACTTTTGTTTAAAGAAATAATTGACCAATTATTGCTTATTTCCTCACCTTTAAGTTGGTCTATACGTGTATGACGTTCTTTTTTACAAACAAAACGTAAATTTGTGAGGAATATCTGAGCACTCCTCTGACGACAGGCTGTCAAGATCCAAAAGATCTTATCATTCATGACTATTAGCCCACAACAAATGAGACTGAATCCAATTAAATCACAAGGCAGACATTAGGTAAATCCAAGGCCATTTTCTTTGAAGCATGGCAGCAATGAAAGCTCGCTTCTGTTTTCCCACAAAACAGCAACAACAAAAATCTATCACCTAACACCAAGACAACCAAACCACAACAGCAAAGCCATGGGGATGTCAATGAGTTGAGCTTTATCAAGCAATACTGTACACAAATGTCATCATAAGAGTGTTTATATATCCCTGACTAACATAAACAGACGGTCTGCAGGAAGTGTCCTGGGTATGATCTGGCAACAAAATCATCTACATGTTTTCTATTGAAAACTCCCGTCTCTGTGGAACAAACTAACCAACCAACGCTGGCCTGAACGTTTGGATAAACTGACAGAAGACAATGGCACGGCAGTGAGCCAAAACAAACAGAGATTCTGCCCCTGACGTTTGATGACCCACACTTCCTCAGTCACTTCGCAGCTTCATGGCTGATATCAGAGAGAGCCGTGCGCAACTGACAAATAGGTTAATTAAATCATACCCGCAGGAATGTATGAGAGAAATGAGAAAATAAGAGTCTGAAGACAGACCTCAGGCGCCCCGGGAGTTCGGGATTCTTCAGGATCAGGGTGGTGATAAGACGAAACCCACCTGCACTGCAGAATCTGATCCCAAACCCCAATGTGATGTTGATGAAAGGCCGAGCAGAAGGACCATCTAAATCACAAGGAACCAGCATAAGTGGCTGTGGAGGGGGTTTGGGAGCAAGTCTAGCTTTTCCAAACAACAGCTCATATGAAACACAGTCTACTGGAAAAGACGTGTCTGGTATCAAACCATTCTATTTTCAGCCTTGATTCTGGCTGGCTAAGATAGACATCATTGAGGATCCTGATAAGGGTGATGACTGAATCTTTCAGGCCTCAGAAAGTCATTTTGATGATTAAACCCCCAAAACCAAGTAAGGAATTTTAAAAAATAGCTTAATGCCCGGCTGTGAGTGGGGTAAGACATATAAGGCAAAACATGATACTTGAAACCAAAAATTAACACGGCAGTAGATAAGGCAAGACAATTAAACGTGTTTAAATCACTGTGGGTTTCTACAGATGGACACACCACAATAAGCTGCCCTACATCTGCTGCTTCTCGCATAATTAAGGTGACCCTGGTCTAGAGAGCAAAAACCGAGGGACCAAACTCCATCTATTCACCACAGGCCTTCTGTTTCACAAACCCCACTCACAGTTGCAGACTCCACCTTTTTGATGAACTCCACAGACAGTGCGTATTATCCACACATACACACAAATACAGGGCTGTTTGAATTCTAAGATGTGGAAAATATCATATGGACTACAGACTATAAACATTAAACCAAAAAAAGCCTGCATGATCTGTGTGCCACTATTTTATTGATGCAGTCAAACGCCTTCACTACAACCCAGCAAAATTAAAGTTTGGTTTAACTTCAAGACATTATGACAACAATATATTTCTATTGTGTAATACACACATTAAAGTAATATCAATGGTGTTCGAATTTTAGAAATGTTCGAATTTTTCACCTGTGTTTTATTAACTGTTGTGCAAGTCTTTATTGTTAAAACTTGTTTATTTTATTAGACATATCAGACGAATAATTAATAATCACTGTTAATGTTTTATGCATTCATTTGATCACCATTGTTTTTGATAGTATAATTGTATATAGAAGTGCTTGTATTAAAACAAAACAAAAAAGTCCTGAAAACATTTCATAGCATAATAGTATTGTTAAAAAGTAAAATATTAAATTGTAAAAAAAAACAAAAACTTAATTTTATTTCCTTTTTGATTTTTAAAATATATTAATCCATCAAAAAGGAATCCAGAAAATTTAAAGAAAATTTAAAATCATAATATGGATCCTCACAAATATGCAATAAATGTTCATAGGGGGGTCTTTTCATGCCTGCACTCAACTAGAATCCTGGCTATGCTCATATGTCAAGCAGAGAAACAATGTATGCCTGGCCAAGTGCAGCAAAAAGGCAGAAAACAGACCCCATAAAAGGTCCCCATAGGGGTGCGGAAGCTTCAAAGGGACAAATGTTAAAGAGCAACACCTGGCATGCTCAGCTTTGTGGTGACTTGTTGCCTTGGTGACGGACCCTCCTGTCTGATACTCGAATAACCAGCAGATGACGCAGGACGCTCATTTTAAATTATGAGAATGAGATTAGGCCAAAATGTCCCCATAGATCGCCGTGCGGGACATTCGATATAAACAAGCCTGCAGTCGAGAGCGCAGAACAAATTCTAGCACGCTCAAAGAGCTTTAGAGAATTCTTCTTCAGTTGCGTAAAAAGGAAGTCATGAAAAACGAATCCCCAAGATTTGATCTGAAATGTGGCAACACTATTTGTCGTCTGAGGTCAAAACAACACAGCCTGAAATTAGCTTTGGGAAAACCAATTTAAGCGGTGTCAAATCTATCAGCTCCTCCTGGCCCTTCATGCTTCCTTCAAATGTTGAATTGAATTTCACTTGTCTTGCGGTTGAAATGCGGCGTGTGAGAAAATATACCTGTCAAATACCTCTTCTCTCCAAAACAAGCGCAAAAGTTCTCTGGTGTTTAGTTAAGGACCCCTGGGCCTATTCATCCTGGGTTTACTCACACACACACACATAATACTTGCTAGCCAGTGAATCAATTTGCAGCGTTTAATTACGATTGGGTGATTTTCTCAGCTGATGCCCCCCAGACCAGGGAAGACATTTCTCATGTGGCTGCCGGTGTTGAGACACAGCTGAGATGATTTTCTAAAAAACGCAGACGGCACACGGAAATCCCTAATCACTTCACCACAGCTGTTATTATGGACGGCCAATCTCGTAGAAATTAATATTAAGCACGCTAATCACTTCTAAGAACGTGTGTATGACCCCCACCACACCTACTTTTAGGGATCATTTTAGATTATGCATCAGTGCAAAGTCTCTCTGAAGATGGGATAACAGTCTATGAAGACATAAACGACACTCACGTGAGGTGTAGAATTAAAAGCCTTTGTTGGAATAAGGATATTACGTTAAAAACCACAATCAAGGGGCCATCATCAGGATGTGCTTATGAGCCAATGATAAGTTTAGGTAAATTCTTTGGCACTCAAGTTCAAAAGTGTGGTGCCACACCTGGCGAAGACTCCTTAACATCAGGGCTGTAGTAAAGCAGGTGATCTACTGCATGAAAGCCAATGAGTGATGGCCAATGAGGCCAAGAACGTCAATACACCGTTGTGAACTGAATTCCCTCATTGTACCTCAGTCAATACTGATGCAGAAGGGATGGCGCTCTTTCTATTCGTCACATGGATTTTGCAAGCATATGCAACAAATGCATGCAATAGTTATTGGCTGCTCATAAGGAGGGTTCCCCACCCCAATATACACTCTGTATAAATGACAAAACAGGGCTTACCAGGCCCCTACGTAATATTAGGATATTTAAACAAGTATTAACATAAACCAGAAGAACTGGAAACCCCAGTGAGATGTTTACATGCTGTAATGACAATAAAGGACCAATGTAAACCACTACTTTGTGTGAATGCTTTGGAATAATATGTACATTTGTACAAAAGCAGAAGAATCAATAAAACACACAAACACACACACACATACATATATATATATATATATAGGTTCATACACATTTAAGGTTAGTAAAAATTAGGAATAGTTATTACTTATACACACATACAAACACAAATATCTATACACACACACATATACATACATGCATGCATTTGCATATACATATAATGTGTATAAATTAAACATATGTAGAGAGAGAGAGTTCACCTCTCTATACATATATAGCGAACTACACATATATGAATGTACAATGCAATCAATGCATAATTAATTAATTATATATATATATGTGTGTGTGTGTGTGTGTGTGTCTGCGTAATTAATTAAACAATGCATGCACCAAACCTGCCATGCGTCTGTGCCATTCACTGCACGCGCAACACAGTTGCCAAATAAGATCCAGTAAGATCCGACTGTATCTCCGTCTATGGGAGGTACATGCAATCATTTCAAAGGAGAGACGTGGAAGCCGAAAGTCTGTCTACCCAGCACTCCGCCGCTACTCATAGCGTTGTAAATAAATAAGATGGTTCATTTATTCATTAAATACGACGAACGCTGCTCGGAAACGACGCGTAACCGTCGCCCATTTCACGTCAACACGCTGGATGTTATGTTATGTAGAAGATTTGAAGATTGAACCTACCCGTTATTTGGATATGCAGTCGTGTGGATGAGGATCTGCTGCTCTTTTGCGCTGGTGACCGTATAGTGGGAAGCACTGGAGATGAAGAACACCTTCGCCAAGTGTAAACGCGTCGTCCTTCGGGTTTTTCCTTTCCTGTTAAACAGTAACTCCTGGTTTTCGTGCGTACCGGTCAGCGCGTAGCAAATGTAAAGGTTTTGTGATCGGGAGATCACCGTAAATGAAAAGTGCAGCCGCAGACGGAAGGACCAATGTATCTATCAACTGTAGCGACGCGGTTCTGGTATCATATGAAGACGCCGTGCGCATACGGGTGCTCTGCTGCTACAGCTTCTGCGCTTGGGGGCGGGGTTATTGTGCATTATTCATGAGGAGGCGGGGAATACGTCTGCCGCTCGTTCTCTGCACGCTGCGCTTTGAATTAAAGTTATGGTGATGCAGAATAATTAGGCTATAGATAAATGCTGACCGTGTTTGAATATTTTCTATAGTTTATCTATTTATTGAGTTTCTAAAATATATAAATAATAAGAAATCTCGCAAATCTTAAAAATAATTTTGTGCATTTTGTTTGTTGGTTTTTACGTTATTCAAATAATTATAAGAATGCATTCATCTAAATAGAGTTATTCTGCAGTTCCTTTTGCTAAAGAAACTGGTATATTTATAATGAGGGGGCGGGGGCGGAATTAAATGTGTTTTTTGGTTTCATAGACACGGTTTAGCCTTGGTCCAGGATTAGGCCATAGGTCAATTAAGACATTTAAGTCATTTTTATAAACCTGCCTTAGAAAAAAGCATTACTGGTATGCATCTTAAGACAAAACAAGATCACTCATTTTAAGATCACTCTGTGCAGGTTTCTGTTAATTTAATCAGTTTTGCATTTAGTCTAGGACTAAGCTTAAGCCTTGTCTGTGAAACTGGGGAGTTAAGTCATTGATCTTATCTGATCTTCTGTTGCTCAAACTTGCCTATGGGAATCAAGGCCCTTCTGATGCTAATACCAACCTATACATCATTACTCATGTTTTCCACTTTACATCTGACACTTAACATTTAAGCATGAATGGGGTATTAATGGATCATAGACTAGCCTATAATTTACACCCCTCTCTGAATATCTAAGGGCTGAGAGTTGTAAATAGAAATCCTTGGCATTTCGGAGGAATTTGTTGATTGCTCATTTTAACAGCCGTTTCCCCATGTGCTGCATATAGTTGAATCAAAAAACCTTTTAAGGTGGTAAACAGGTTCAGACTGACTGAACGATAACAGGCCAATGAATAAAATGTGTTTTATTTGGGATCTGTTTTCTGCTCATTATCTTGATCAAAGGATAAACACTAGAAAGAATTCACTCTTTTTTTCTTTTTTTTTGTAAAATGCTGCCTCTCAGGCCATAAGGCCGTATATGGATTTCAATAATTTGCTCTTTATACCTTTTTAAGACATTCTGTATCCCAACGAACCCACACAACCGAAGCTGGTACGGTTCTTGGAGCCCTGTTTTCCTTCAAACATCATACAGCAGTGAAAGTTCACACGTATTTCATCATTCATTTAAATGTAGACAGTATGTAATGCTCTAAATCGTAAAATAACCCACAAAAACATGCTTGAAGAACAGTCAGATTCATAATCTGATTCTCACTGATGTGATTCAGATTAAAGATGGAAAATCTGTCGTACTGCACACATCTACCCCGCTTTGAAGAATACACATCTTAGATGGCTCTGGCACGGTGAGACGAGGCCTGTCGGATGCACTGGACAAAGCATTAACAAAGAAACAGCCTAATGCGAAATAGATTAGATTTCCAGTTGCTTAGTGCCAACACTTAATTGAGTAAAAGTCTAACTGCTCTGATTGATACGTCAACTGGATGGGTTTGCTGGCAGAATCTCTGAGACGTTACACACGGTGGAATGGCTACTAAATGGAAGCAAATTTAATGCAGAAAACAAAATGTTTCCGATCAGATCTCCTCATTTAAGCACCTCATACGTGCCATTGCCTCGGACCGCTAATGCAGTTAGGTCTTAAATCTACAGTTTTACATTTTTCTAAGCCGTTTTATCATATCTCGTAGCATAAGCTATGTGAATTATTCACTAATACAGCTGGTTCAAATCCTTAACCGTAAGAAGCCACGATAACAGGGATGGTTGTCTTCACAAGCACCAATAAATAAGAGTTTAATTTAAAATAGGAGCTTAAAAGCCAAGCCATCTGGACGTAAAAAACTGCATTAAACTCCTTGATTGAGACAGATGTCTGTTAGAGGCTTGTTCGGGTAATAGTTTAAGTGCAATGTTTTATTGGATATAATAAGGAAATGTTACCATGTCTTCTTACGTGTTTGTGGTTGTTATAGCTATAGATTAAAGTAAAACGTGAACGTAACGTAAATGTGCTGATCGAGATCTTTGAACAGATTTTAACTCATATTGAGTCCCGCAGCGAGTTTCGAGTTTCATAGTCAGTCTCTCCCTGAAGTACGACACTGTTTTTGCCAATAGATTATGAATCAAAGGACAAGTATATAGTGAAAACTGCGGATCCGATAGCTAAACTGCTGGAAAAATCCTCTTGTTGCCATAAAAGCATCTCCAGACATTAGAGGACAGAGTGTGCCAAGAACAGTTCAATCATTTCTCTACACGGACGCATTCTATAAATGCTGCTAAAATGCTTTAATGGCAGATTCAGAGAAAGTGAAACCAGCCTCTGCTTCACACTGTATTACCTCCATGATTAGACTGTCCAGATTTTGCAAATGAAACTCAAAACTCCCAGGAGGCCCCATCCGCGCAGCCAAAACTACCTGCCAACGTCTCGAAGACAACTGTTCCATCAACGTCTGCAGAGGTAGATATTAGGTAACCGGCGAACCATTTCCCATTTATAGAAATGGGGCTTTATGAGATCACTAGCTCCAATCAAAAGGCTGGCTCTGCTGGATGCACGTTTGACGAATGAGACAGCTCTTCATAAGCCTTCGCATGCAATCGCTTATCAATAAATCCTCAAGGCTACATCAAAACGAGATCTCCCATGTTCAGGCTCCACAACAGAGCTGCCTGGGCCTGCGGTGAGCTGCTTCGTACAATTAAACGAACAAACAAACTCAGGGCGTGTCGCCACAATTGTGCTTTTCATCAACATTGAGATTATATGTTGCAGTCAACCAAAGCTCCTTATTAAACTCGCAAAGGTCTGTGATTTCCGAGCTCCTTAGTCCCACGGGTGGCAAAAGCAGGCCGGTGCAATAATCTAAATTGAATTTCTTTTACGCAAGGCTGCATGTTGCATGCTACCTCCTCCACCCTGGAGTATAATCTCACTGGGTATCTGTTAATCTGACCCTGAGTTTACTTTAAGGACAAACTGTTTTTTTCAATGTACTGGTCCGTTTTGGGATTTTGGCTACTTTACTTAACATTTCAAAATAGTGGGGAAAAAAGCATCCAAAACACAAATTTAAGTGTTTATTGTATTATACTTTATCTATTTGCACCTTAAGTATTCAGTTTAGTAGCACTCACAAACACCAAACCTTCCCTTTTTTATTTCTCCTTTTTTGTTGAATTTAAGAAATAAAATAATAATAATGAAAAAACTATATATACTTAAAAAATTATTAAAAAGATAAACACAACAAATTTACAAAAATTAAAGCTAAGAGCATAAAAATATAAATGTTGAAAATATGCTGAAATAGTCTATTTTTACACATTTCTAACACTTTCACACCAGATTTATATAAAATTCGATTTTCTTAATATGGTGACATTTTCTGACGTTTGTCAGTGTTGTCTGATTTATGAAGAGTTAAAAAGAGAGAAAAAAAACTTATATGTCAATATGTCAACAGCTTTCAGATTTCTTTTCTGGAAATGTATGCAAATTAGTGCATTTGCATATTTAAATAAAACAGTTCAGAAAAAAATCTTTAATACATGTAATATTTCTCTTTTTGAAGAGGAGAAATATGGTGAAATCTACAGGTGCACCCATTAAAAGGTTAGTTTTATATGTTACTATTATATTCACTTTATGCTAATATGTACTTTTAGGGTACTAATATCTACAAATATCTACCATTTAGTGGTAAGGTGTGCAAATGTACGGTTTACAAAATTTATTTATTTATAATAGTGAATAAATCAAAGATTACTGGAGCATCCAAAATGTCACATTCCATTCAATGTTCTTCTTGCACTTGTTTAATTCATTCTGTGCAATGAAACGTTGTCTCTACCTTTTTTTTCAGTGTAGCTTTTGTACCTTAGGGTACCATTTTTCTAGTCTATTCACCTGTGGTTTCTAAAAAGGAAGAAAAGAGGAATTGGTTTCACTTTTTGGTGCCAAAACTGTAGCTGTCTTACGGGATTATTCAAGTCAAGAGCTTTTGGATTACAAATGTAATTAGGCTGCTTTGAATTTAGATTTAGTAAATGTGATTTGGGACTGAAGTTTTTCTTCCATGCCAAAACATTCACTAACTATCCATAATGCAAGACAACAAACATCCTCTGTCTTCTTCTGTGTCCTTAAATCTGCCTTGTTCTCCAGGATTCCTCTGGCTCTCCTGGTAATTAGTGAAGGTGACATGATGAGGGGGACTTGGGATGCGAAAGGCAGTGGGGGGAAAGAAGAGGAGGATGGGGAAGCTGAGAAATGTCACTCGCAGTTCTTTGTGGGAGCCAGAGATAGGGGGCTTACCGGCCGCTCCAGGCAGCGTTGCTCCCGATGGCCTTGCAGCAATGTGCTGTGATTGCAGTGTGCCATTGACTCCTACTTAATCGCTTTTTCTGGATCTGCCACGTCTGCTTACTGCGGTCGGCGTGACTCCCGACAGTGAGCACGAGAGATCAATACAATGTGGGAGATGGCTATTACTGAGGGTTATTGCATCCTAGCAGCTAGCAATTCTTTATTTCCTTTAAGAGTGAGATGTGAACTGTTTTTTTCAATCATATTGCCAGATATTGAGGGGTGACTGACAATATAATTTGAGCACAGAAGCAAACATACATTTCTCATAAGTTAAACTACCCCTTGCAGAATCCGCAAAGTGTTAACAGTTAAAAATAAATAATTAAGATTATTGGTGTAAATTCAGTTTTCAAGTGCAAAAAAAACAACAAAAATAAAAACTATATTTATGATGCTTCTTTTTTATTATTATTTAAAATTTGCAGATTCTGCAAACCCTAAACTTATGATCATAACTGTATTAATACACAAATGCATACATTATAGCACACACAGAAGCAGACTATATTCTTCTATCATATATAGAGAAAATAAAGTGTGTGTGAGAGAGAAAGAGTTTATATATATCAAAAAATCAATAGTAAACTTAAATATAATCATACAAATACAATTTCAACGCAAATTAATTTCCGATATGCATTTGACCCATCCAAACACACACACATTAGAGAACACACACCTGGAGTCATTCACTCCCCCCACCTACAATTTCTGCCTGCAACAACATTTAAACTTGCAACCTATTGGTCACAAGTCTCTCACCATTAGCCCATGCCATATATGTTTTATGTTTACATACAGTATAGTATAGTATAGTATAGTATAGTATAGTATAGTATAGTATAGTATAGCATAGCATAGTATAGCATAGCATAGTATAGCATAGTATAGTATAGTATAGTATAGTATAGTATAGTGTAGTGTAGTGTTGCATAGCGTAGAGTAGAGTAGAGTAGTATGGTATAGTATAGAATAGTATAGTATAGTACAGTAAAGTATAGTATAGTATAGTATAGTATAGTATAGTACAGTACAGTACAGTGCAGTACAGTACAGTAAAATATTGTATGGTATGGCATAGGAGAGTATAGTATAGTATGGTATAGTATAGAGCAAGAGAGAGCAGGATCGTATATACATGGTACATATAGTATAGTATAGTATAGTATAGTATAGTATGGTATAGTATAGTATGGTATGGTATAGTACGGTATGGTATGGTATGGTACGGTATGGTATGGTATGGTATGGTATGGTATAGTATAGTATAGTACAGTATAGTATGGTTTAGTAAAGTAAAGTATAGTACAGCAAAATATTGTGTGTTATAGTATAGTACAGTAAAATATTGTATGGTATAGTATAGTACAGTAAAATATTGTATAGTATGGTATGGTATAGCATAGCAGAGTATAGTATCGTATAGTATAATATAGTATGGAGCAGAGGTAGGCAACGTCGGTCCTGGAGTGCCACTGTCCTGCAGAGTTTAGCTCCAACCCTCAAAAAAACTCACCTGTTTGGAGCCCTAGTAATCCTGAAGACCTTAATTAGCTTGTTCAGGTGTGTTTGATTAGGGTTGGAGCTAAATTTTACAGGACAGTGGCACTCCAGGACCGACGTTGCCTACCCTTGGTATAGAGCAAGAGAGAGCAGCAGAGTATATAGTATAGTTTCACACTGTATATAGACAATAGACACTCACTACTGTATATAGACAAACTCACATCTGTGTGTATATTACATATGTAGAGTGTCAGAAGCAGCAGTGCAGGTGACCTGCTGGAGGTGTGAAGTTAGTGCCATCAGTGGCTCATACTGACCTTTAACACAACACTCTCTGTGAATTCTATGTAAAAGCTTTGCATATCTGCAAGTGTCTGCGGAGGCGATTAGGAAAGGTTCTTGCGTGGTACACCTCGCATGGCAACAAGACGGCTTAACGACTGGTTGCTAAGGACCGAATCAGAGGCGAGCCCCCCTGAAGAGATTCTGTGCCAAAAAGAAGGAATTCCCCCCGTGGCAGCGCTAGAAAATGCCACTGCTGGGTTACCATGGTGACCACATGGAGTCAATGAAGGAGAGAATGGGGCCACATGTGTCTTTTAAGGGTGGCAGATTGTCAGATTGGAGATGTTGTGGAGGAGATCGCTGTGAAACACATCGAGTCTGGATTAACCCACAGTGTCATAGCTGGCAGTCGCTTTGTGACAAATGGTGCCGTTTTGCCCCTAACCGACTTAATAAATTTTAAATTAGTGACAAATGTGGAACAGAGCAGATGGAAGAAAAACCTTTTCAATGTTTAATCAGTATACTTTAAGATAGCATAAAAATGATACATACATTAAATATATATGCCAATTTTTCACCTTAGGTACACAACGGTTTCTAAACATATGCAGATGATTTGTAACAGCATCGGGACCGAGGTTGGATATTTTTAACTGTTAATAACATGTCAGCTGCTTCCCTATGTTCATATACTACCCACTACAAGTATGGACTTGGTGAAATGACTGTAAATTGGAACATTCTACTGCATCATAAATTTGTAGCTTAACTCACAAACATCCTTTAAACATATCCTTTCATTAGCATATTGCTAAAGTATGAAAACGAGGCTGTGAGAGATAGACCTTGCTCTCAATGGCATGCCCTGCAATAAATAGTATAAAGGTCCCAAATTATATCATTTGCCAAAGCTCTTGTTTCATGTCTGGAATTCCTGTTAAAAATCAAATATGGCTCCACTGTGAATTCTAGGGTCTATAATTCAATACATTCACAGCAGTGTTATTTTAGTATTATTTATATATTAATATATATTTGTATTAATTATAATTTTTTTTAATGTAATTTTTATTCATTTTTGTGTTTAAATAATAATTATTTTAAAAATATCTCTATTATTTAGTCAATTTTAGTATTTTACAAAATGTGTAATTTTTGTTTAGTTTATTGCCTATTTTTCAGACAATAGTTACATTTTAACTTTATTAAAGAATGGATGTCTAATTTAATTTACTAAGTCATCCACCTTTCATTGAAAACAATAAATCTCACAAATAAATCTAATCTCACATAGCTGCTGTTTATTTAGTATGCCTACAGAAATGGGCCTAACCGCCCCTGCCTTTGCTCTGCGAGCACGCTAAAGATGGAAAGAGAATCTTTACTGACCTCTACTGGCCGTGATGTGTTTTCTTCTTTACTGCTGTGCTTTGGCCAACACGGCTGTTTGAAACCATAAGCAGAGCAGCAAGAAGGCTGATTTCCAAACAAGGACATATTCAAGCTATTACATGATTTTATGGCCAACATCCCACCACAGTACTGTCAAACTGCATCATTAAACAAAGAGGGAACAATCTACAGGCGACCGAGTCCCCGATGTTGTCTTTGGATGGAGCTGGTTTAGCTTTATTGCTCTTTGGCTCTCTTGCAGTATAAATACGTACAAGCTACACAATGATATGATGACCTGAATAAACCTACTTTAAGAACAATAGGTAGTAAAAATACCGCTATCCTCATCCTACAATAGGAGAAGGGTCAGTACAGATGATGTTTTTGGCCGAGTCTGGGATCTATCTGGGGAACGCACAGAGTTATAAATAACAGCTGCTCCACGCCAAGAAGAACATTCTTATGTGGATTGAATAAAAGAGGGGGTAAAAACAGCTGGATGCAAATAAATAGCTTTTTTGGGGGGGGTGATTTTCTTTTTTTTTTTTAAATATGAAAAGTTACAGTATGTTATAAAGTTATGATGTTTAAATAAAAATATCACCCCACACACCTTCAGGGCATCCAAGATGTAGCGGAGTATGTTTTTCATCAGAACATACATGGAGAAATTTAGCATTACATCATTTGCTCAGCAATGGATGCCCTGCAGTGAATGGGTGCCGTCAGAATGAGAGTCCAAACAGCTGATAAAAACATCACAATAATCTACACCACTCCAGTCCATCAATTAACATCTGCAGCAAACATTATTATAGATTATGATCAGTTGTTTTTAATGGTGGATTTGTTATTTTAGCAGCTGTTCGAACTCTCATTCTAACGGCACCCATTCACTGCAAAGGACACGTAATGCTAAATTTCACACTTTTTGCAAATTTTCTGGTGAATGGTTCCTTTAAGATTCTGCACTGTTGTAGGTCACCAATCGAGCAAATTTGATATAAAAGTGAGGTAAGACATTTAACCTATACTGCTATGCTAATAACAATTGATATCATTTTTGAAAAATGTTTTATTAATTTAGAGAGGAAAAAACACCTGTGTATGCGACATGTTCACACAGTTTAACAAAACATTTGGTTGTTTGTGAATCATTTATTTGTACATTTACAATAATAATGTTTCATCCAGGAATCAAGAATGAATTGTAAAAAAAAACAAAAAACAGTAGGCACAATCTACGTGGCAGTACAACATTTTTTCTTCAGCATAATATAATACAGCGTTTCTCTTTATCGAAATATATCTATATCTATATAGAAATCTTCTCTCGCGATGCAGAACACACCTGCGGTTTAATCAAATGTCGATACTTTAAGGCAACAATTGTTCAAACTTCACAGTTTCTCAGTTGTCAATATGTTTATGTTTGTCTTCACATATTCATATATATATATGTAACATCACTGCATAGGCCGAAACATATAAACTGAGACTCCACACGTCACAATTCATTAGTGTCCATATATACAGATCATCTGTGGCATCTATTGGCAAATGCCTCGAAGAAAAGTGCGGCGTGTCAGTTGTTTGCTATTTTTTTCTTTTAATTAAGAAAACACGGGTTAACATCCTCATTTCACACTCTATTAACTAAGATACGAATAACAAATGGGAAAGTATAAGACAGAAAAGTTCAAATAAAGGAAACATTAGGCAGCCATAAGCTGAAAAGCCTTTAAATAAAGCAAAATCTATTTTTTTTTTTACATCGAGAGGAACTCATTTCTTAAGCAGTACCTACTAACATGAAGTAAATGTATATATACAATTGACAATTCAGAAAATTATGGAAGTATGGACATTAAATGAACTGAAGGCAAATTTCTTTAAGTGATTGTCCCCTATTTGTTCTCTAAAATTTGGTTTTAGATACTTTGGATTGATTGTTACCTCCAGAAATTCAGTCACTTCAGTGTAATATCTAAAATGAGACTTGACTCACAAGTGCATTTAAACATGCTTATTACACTCATTTTTAATATTAAAAAAAACAACAATTCAGAACGAAAGTGGGTTCAATTCTAAATATAAGGCCTTGCATTTTTCAGAGATCTGTATCAAGAAAAAAGAAATAAAATCAATGTCAATACTGCGAGTCATGGGAGTTCAGAAAAATATGTTGAGCAAAAAACATTGTAGCAACAAGGTCACATATGCGCTGTAATGAACATCAAATATCTACATGATACTGTTTCTTTAAAAGCAAACCTACAGTGAGGCCTTTATACGGACTGAATGTATTGAGTTGCATTGAATCTTTGCAAGACAGAACATAAAGTTGTTTACAGTACAGATTCTTTCAGGGATCTATGACAGCCTGGGAGTTAGAATAAAACATTAACTGACCAGTTGATCTATAATTGACAAAATTATAGAGAGCAACCACATGGACTGCCTAATAACTAAAAAAGCATTTGCAATTAATACATTCAACCACTAGGCGTGCTATAGCTGCAAATGAGTGGGCTCCGTGCTGAGATCAACATCTCTAAACAAGTTTATATATATATAGCCTATATAAAGACTGTGCTTCCAAGTGTCCTGTCTCTTCAGGAAGCTCACTAGGAAAGTAAATCATCCTTAGAATACTGAACAGAGGTATACTGGTTACAAATATTCACATCACAGCCTGTGAAGAGCGCACACACTCCTTTCCTGACATCACAAACACATTGGAGGAAGCCATGGTGTCACTTCAGTCCATAAGGAGAGCAGCACGAAGACCAAAGGGCTCCTTCGAAAACGAAATCACTGTCAGAATGATAAAAAGAAAGGTCAGTGCATGTGACATTCCTCTCTTGTGTGTTCTGTTAGCAGGGGTAAAGAACAAACCAAATGGGGTTAAGAATGTACAGAAAGGTAATAATCAATAAACGCAAAGAGAAGGTATCACTCACAATTCTGGTATAATCAGTGGCAAAGGTCACTCCTTTACTGGTCCTTTCCTGTGACCCGCTGCTGCTGCCGCTCACAGAGTTCTTGCGCATGATACCTGAAAATGCGTTTGTGGAAATTACGTTAACACGTTTAATCACCAAGTAATATTAATACTGCGCACAGCAATACTATATCCCTTTAAGTGAGTGCTAAAATATGTGGAAATAATAAAGCGATAAAATGTTAGTCAATAAAAAGTTATAATTTAAAATCACATGACCAATATGGCACCATTATGTTGAAATCTTTTTTCCTGTAATGTTATTCAAAAGGAACCTTAAATGCAACTGATATCCTCAAGACCTCTTATTTTTCAACCTCGTCAATAACTTGACTTTGTTTCAATGATCCAATCAATTCCAAATGGATACATTCAAGTCCCTACCAAGACAATACAGTATTTCTTGTTTTGTTTTTTTTGCCTTTTTAGAACAAAATAGGTTGTGAACACATTTCCCAGTTGAAATATTCAGTAAAATATTTGTAGCTTTTCCTGTGGTACCTGTAGGGGGCAGTATTTCCAGTCTCTGCAGGCTGTTTCGGCGAGAGCTTGGGTACCCTCCGCTTTTCGACAGACGGCGTTGGCGGCTGGACAGCATGGCCGCTGGAGACACGATTCCTGGAGGGGGCACTTTACCCATCCGTTGGTAGAGCTCCTCGATCTCTTGTTTTTGAGAGGCCTGGAGAGCCTGAACCTCTGCCACATGTCTAAAAGAGAGGGAAAAAGACAGGAAGCCATCAACTAGGCAGCAATTTTAAAGCTTCAGGTGACACCTAATCACAAAATAACATGAATGCTATTAGTAAATTCACAATTTATTAAAAAGTTAACTTTTTAGATCTCATTCAGCAATATAACATAGGATAGAATCTGTGAAAGTACTTTTCTGATTTTCTGTATTTTTTTGTTATGTCATCAGACCTAAAAATCGTGTTTGGTCATGTCCGATCAAAATGCATTCTGGGGTCTAAACTATACGAGTTACAGTAGCTGCTTATGCTTTCAGGCACAATGCCTGAATTTGATGAAGCACATGCAGTGCAACCTAAAAACACAGTAAGCTCACCTCTCTCTGAGTTCCTGTAGCTCCTCATACATTCCCTCTTCTTCACTCTCTGTCTCGTCGCTGCTAGCGTACGACGTGCTGCGTGTGTAGCTCATCCACGGCTGATTGAGATTGAACTGAGGACTCCCGGCTGAACTTTCCAACAAACTTACACTAATCCTCCTCCGCCTCCTTTCTGTCTCCTCCTCCACCTCCTCCCCTTCTTCACCTCCTCGTCTCTCGTCTGGTTCAACTGTTCTCACTGGTGTTTTAGGTTCTCCAGTCCACAAGGGGGCTCTGTCTGAGCGGCACAGAGCCTCTGTAGGTGGTTGGACAAGTGGTGGGGATTCATTCAGAGAGCTGTGACTGCTTTCTGATTCCACCTGTACGTCTGTGCTGCTGTCTGATTGGCTGTTGTGTGTGGGGGGCGTGGCTTGGGGAACTGTTTGGGTCTGTATAGATGTGGATGTAGCTGGAGGGGTGGGAGTTGGCATCAGACTGGGAGTTGGAATGGGGATCTCCTTGCTTGGACTGACTTGGAAACGTCCCACTGTCACAATAGACTTTTTCTCTGTAGACAAGGTGACAAAGGTTTTCTTTAACATGTTAAAACAGCAAAAAAACAATATTTATATTACTGCTGTCAAACGATTAATTGCATCCAAAATAACAAAAAATTGTGTGTACTGTGTATATTTATTTAGTATATATAAATACAAAAACATGCATGCATATATTTAATGAAAATATGTTATGTTTATATATTAAATATATTTAGATATAATATCAAATATAAGAAAATAAATATATAAATGCATTTACATGTAAATACTTTCAAAATATATACCGTATGTGTGTGTTTTAATATACACATAATAAATAAACACAGCATAATTTTGTTTTGTTTTAAACTAACTGAACAATGTGCTTAGTATGCAATGAGCTTCTACAATCAATAGATGGCAGCTGTGTACAACTGAGTTGGACAATAGATAAAAAAAATTATATTTTCAATGTACACTATTGTTTGATTATATGGATTATTTGTAAAATACTATGTATTTTTTTCAATAAGTCTCTTATGCTTATCAAAGCTGTATTTATTTGATGAAGAATACATATAAAATAAAAACTAATATATTGCAATATATTCAGCCATCATTACTCCAGCCTTCAGTGTCACACGATCCTTCAGGAATCATTGTAATGTTTACAATTTGGGATATATATTTTTTTGGTAAATAAAAAACGCATTTAAATCACACAAAAGTGCCCGTGCACGTGTAATAACAGATGTAAATAATTCTGTTCTTGTCTGGCTGTGTGGCCTTCATGTGCTTCTTTGTCTTTGTGTACAAAGAATATAGGGTGTGTACTGTTTATGGGTGTGTGTGAGCGATGGAAAGAGTGCAACTCACCTTCAGATATAGGTGAGAGTCTAGATTTGGCAGCAGTGGTATTCGGGTCTGACACTGCCAGAGAGATGGATAGAGTAGGGGAGGACCTTGATACAGGTGAGGAAACCTAAAACAAGTCGAAAAAACATTAATGAAGCATCAACCACAGATGTCCTACTGCGGGAGCTTCGAGACATGTAATAACAGACAACACCCACGTCAAATACTGTACATATTCAGAACAGGTTTGTCTAACTATGCTCACAAAGACCAATGCTCCACTTAACAGTATACCATCATATTTATGTTGACAGAAACACTTAAAAGAGATTCTTGTGGTGATGCATGTCTTTGTTTGAAAGGTACAGTACACATTTAAATTAGAAGAACAGGATGGGCTTAACCCGCCTCCCCCTTCCCCTAAAAATATCTAAAAACAGCCCAAACATTTGTGTTATTTTGAACACTTACAGTGTTTTGTGGGCTTGGGGATGTAGATGATGCTGGTGAGCTTGTGCTGGATGGGGTGCGGGAGCTTGATGCTGAACTGTCTGCTCGCTCTCTGAGCTGCCCAATGGGATAAGACTGGCTCTCTGCCAGTGGGCTACTTCTAAATCCTGTAGAAGAGTTTGAGTTTGTGGGGTTTGGGTTTATGGGCTGTTTAATCTCAGGGGCCATACCTGTTCGAAGCTCCCTAAGAGCGGCTACTGGTGGAGATGCTCTTTGGCCCCCTTCATGAGGTTCGGGAACTGGTGCCGGAACATGCATATAAGCATCAGGATATTGATACATATCCATATACTGTCCGCTCTGTGCCGCCTGGTAGTATGGAGCATCAGTGTTGTGCTGAGCTGGATACATAGGGCCATACCCTGCTTGAGGGGTCATTTGTGGATGGAAACCTTGAGGGATGGATCCAGGGGGTATAAAGGACTGTGCAAAGTTCATAGCCATAGAAAGAACACTGGCCAGTGAAATAAGGGGCTGCTGGGAAGGCGGTGGCCACATGCCAGGCAGAGGGGCACCTGGTGGTGGCAAATTGTTGCTTTCAGCTTGAGTTGGCATCTCGGTGGACTGCTGAACTGGTGAAACAACTGAAGAGGATGACGAGGAGGAGAAGAAGTTTGGGTTGCTGGGTTCACGGGTGAGTGGACTTGGGTTGAGGGGACTCTTGAGGGAAGCGTGATCAGTTTGGTAGGGGTATGGGAAGTTGTGAGCATAAGGGGGTTTGGGCAGCTGATTCGGCAGGAGATGTGGCAGGACATCGGGGTGGGAGTACTGCGCATAGTTGGGCGTAAAAGACTGGTAGGTCTGAGAGGAACCTGAAGGAAATGGAAAGAGAGAAACACTGGGTTAAGCTCAATACACATTCACATGAAAATCTTGGTTGCCAAGTTGTAGTTGCGTGCAACGCTAGTATGTGTCCCTGCTAAACTCTTCTCAACTTAGTCATGCCGTCATTGTGGCCATTGATGCCATTCTAAGAAGTGGTGTGGGATTGTAGTTAAAACTTAGGACCAGAAAGCAGTTGTGGGTTTAGGTTCCACAAAGACAAAGCCATGATCTGTCACACTGTATGCCGTAAATTCTAGGTTGCTCCACAGGGAATGTGCCTCGAGTAAACATCCTGTACGTTACTGTGAATAAAATCAAATCAAATGGTTACCATGATCATTTTCAGTGTCCAACTAAGAATAATTTGTTAAAATAGGACTCTCTGACGTATTTTGACCTGTCAGTGCCATGCTTGACTACCGAAAAGGCTCCATGAACATCATCGTGGCATAAAAATAAAACCACAAATTGGGATGTGACCTTACTTCAGCGGAGCTAACCACATTTAAGCAAGACGTCCTGTGCAGACACATTGGCACAATGATTTGTAACTACATATGTCTTTCAAGAAAAGAAAAAAACTGGTGATCATGAAATAGGGCTTTTATACATTGCGCAGGCTGCGTAATATTTGTAGTTTGTTCTCTCAGGTAATGAAATCTACTTGTTCGTTTTTGTAACAGCAGGTGTCAAAAGCAAATCCTGAGACACGTCAACAATGACACTGGCGTCAAAGCTTGGTCTCCATGGGGATGGGTGTTCAGAAAGCCAATTGAAGAGTGGGATACACAAGATATCGAGTTTGTTCCAGTAGCTCCACAGCTAATGGAAATAGGCACGGAAAAGTGCTCCGAGTAACAATGACACGAGTGAAAGATAAAAGAGCGAGACAGAGAGAATGTTCATTATGACGCCCCTCGTACACTGAACGTCCCCAGGAAGTCCGGACTGTACTGACTGTCTGTGTGACAGAACATAGCGCTCATTACCAGGAGAGACCGAACAGGACTGGTTCTGATAGTGGAAGCTTGGCGGTGATATTAAAATATAAATCATCTGCTTCATGTTGGAAATCTGGTTCATTCATACAGCGGCTGAGAGACTGATGTATTTTGAGACACCTTGAGGTTGTGCAAAAGCATTAAACACTGAAAAAAAACAACTTTTTTTGAATAACATAAAACAATGGAGCAATAATGACCCATCGTGTGAAGAAAAAAGACATGTATTGTAAAACTCACAGCACGTAAATTCAAGGAAAGAGAAAGTGGTGTATTGTCGTACCTGTAGTGTGGAAGGACTGTGAACGCAGGGGCCGGACGGGTGGAACGGCATCGGGATCAACGTAAAAGTCGGCGCTCAGTGTAGGTGAGGACCCCCGGGTCACTTGCCCTATACTGGCAGCAGCATAATCTGAAGGACATGCACCAATAAGGTTATATCATGATGTGCACTTTTATAATTTTTTTATGTTTTTTGTCAGTAGATTTTAATTAACGCATTATTTAGTGTCTTTGTTAAGATTTTTTTTTGGGGGGGGTGACAGCATTTGTTTTTAATTATGGAAAAGACTTTACACATACTGTAAATGATGAGTGTTCGTGTGTTTTTGTGTGTGTATGTGATCTGCAATCTGCATGTGCGTCTGTGTATGTGTGTGTGTTTGTTACCTGGCAACGAGGAGGAGGAGTGTGTGCGAGCGAGGCCCTGCGTGTGGAGATTGGGCTGTGGAGAAAAACAGAGCGCACGTTGGCATTAACGTCACCGTCTCGAAAAGTGACCAAGTTAGGACCACGTGTGAGAAAAGATAAGAAGATTGTTGCACAGGCACAAATAAAGTCTACAGTCACACTGTGACCGAGGCCTTTCTTATTAATGACTCTACAATATTGATGACTAACTTCTTAGTTAACAGTTGACATCTGATGACATCAGAAGATTGGATGTCTAAACCACAACATAATTCCAGAAGTAAACACCAGACACACATATAACCACTGAAACCATATTCAATTCATTTCCTTAATTCAAACTTTTGCAACCATTTTCATCATTTTACCCCTTTCGCCTTCATATGATAAAAAAAAAAAAAAGCTAAAATAGATATATAGACATATTTATAATAATTATATAAAAATATAATTTAAAAAAGTAAAAAAAAAATATATATATATATTAGTGGTGTCGAACTATAAATTGCAACTAATATCATCCAAAATCAATATTTTGTAAATATAATTTATGTGTGTTTACGGTGTATATTTACTGTGTATAAATAAATGCACACACATGCATGTATATATTTAGGAGAAATTAGCTACGATTGTATATTTATATATGTTATAATTTATATGAATATGAATAAATACATTCAAATAGATGTAAATATTTTCAAAATATAGGTTGTATGTGTGTGCCTATGTATACGTAGTAAATATACACAGTCACACATATTATGAGAACATTTCTTATTTTGGACGTGATGAATCGTTTGACAGCACTACTGTATATATTTATACATGTGGATATATCTATATGTGTGTGTGTATAAAAAATAAAAGACATATTATAATGAATAATAATCTAGAATTCTTCTAAAATGATAAATACAGAGGTTACAAACCTGTGAGGTCGATAGGGTGCCGACCCCACTCAGATAAGGCAGATGAGCGGTGTCTCTGGATCCGAGCGGCTCCAAAGGCTCTCTTCTCATCAGGGCCTCCGCTCGACGGATGATGTCCTTCATGCGGTGGATGAATCCTTCTCTCTCCCCAGGTAGGATAAACTCATTATGTACCTAAAAGGAGTGCAAAGAGACAGTTAAGTTAATTGCATGCTTCTTTTTCTTAATGAGTTCAAAAGGTCTCCTTCAAAGCTACTGGAATTCAATATTGAGTAGTGACACAGTGCAGTGAACAAAGACATGCACTCATAATGTAGCGAAGGGAAGCACTACTGTCTATATTTAAGACTTATAAATCCAGTCTCAGGGCCATGGGCTGGATGATCAAAACAACTAGTCACACAAAGAAGCTAAAGAAAGCAGCTAACCAAAGTTATTTTCAGTATCTCTACTAAAAACACTCTGACCTTAGATTGCATTTTACATAAATCGTTTTGTGTCTCTTTATTCATTCTGAAAAAGTTCAAAACATTCTGCCAAGTGTGTAACTGACATATTACTGTATATATATATAAATATATATAATAAAAAGAAATACACATACTGTACCAGTGATTTAGCACTAATTGAGAATGCAATGAGTCACAAACCAGTTCTTGCTCCTGCAGGCTAAAAATATGTCAAAATAGCTGACAAGTCACTATGGACACACAAGAACTGGTTTTCCACTAGTAACTGAAGATGCTACAGGACTAAATGTTTCAGATGAACAGATGAGAGAAATGGTGCATAGATTTTCCACTGTAGGTTTGAGGTTGCAGAGTTTGTGCAAACACAGAAGCTGAAACATCAACACTTCTCACGGTACAACGTAATTCTCACAAGGAATGCCTCCTTATCTCCCTGTCCTCTTTGACCTCCATAACTTTCAGTTACTGATAATTAGTGAAGTGCTCTGGAGTCTAGGGGCAATTGTAATATATTGTATATGTATTTTCTATAAAAAGAGACCATGTAGAAACTGTATTTACATATATTGTATAGGTACTCACTTTTTTAAATGATCTACAATTACAATTTAAGGTCACACTTTATATAAGGTGGCCTTAATTACATGAAGATGCATAAAAAAATACAATGTATTTATTGTAGTCATACTGTATTACACTGCAAAACACTTTACAAAACTGTTATTGAGGTGGGATACAGGTATGGTGTAAGGGATTGGTCAATTGGTAAAAATTGGTAAAAATTAATAGAATTACAGATTAAATTAAATGCAGGTGTTTCTATAAATATAAGTACAATGTAAAAACAAGTGCATTGTATCAAAAGATTAATTAAAATGAAAGTAAATAGTAGTTAAGACCACCTAATATGAAGTGGGACCCAATTTTATTGTTAACAATTATGTGATGTGATTTATTATTATACATTTAGTTTTTTCTATGTATTTTATATTTTAATTTATTATAACTGGTAACCTTTATATCATATTTTATTATTTATATATTATTACATTTTTTCTTCTTCTTCTTGTTTTTTGTATGTATTGCCTGCTCACCATCACTGCAGCAATGTCTTCTGGGTTGTCTCCATCCAGATCGAATTTAAATGTCACCATCTTGCTGTTATGGGTCTGTAGCTGACACTCTACAACCCGATCCACTTTATCTGACAGCTGCATGAAGAAAGACACAGGTAAGGAATGATTCATGAGCATTATTCTGTGAGTATATCACAAAAAGGAAACGTATTTGGAAAGAAGATATCCATATTTTGAATTAAGGCAGGATTTCCGACTCAGTATTAGCATACGTGGAAGGTCAAGAATCACGTATGGACAGTTAATTAAGGCTAGTTAATTGACAGATGAGTCACCCCAGTGATGCGTAGCCGTGAGCGAGCCCTCTTCCTGAGCAGCTTGGTTCCTGCGCGTTTGTTCTGACCTTTCCCGCCTCTCTCCGAAAGGCCCTCGTTTCCATCACTCAAACCAGACGTGACATCAGAAGCGTAGCTGTTCCGAGAGGAAGGATACAAAACACACAGTGACTTTCCGACTTCCTGAATTTGACAGAACTGGTCTTCACAGAACGTTCATCACAAACACAAGAAGTAATTTACCACAGATCTTCTAAATCAGGTTGAGCTAACTGAGTACAATGCAACAAGTGACCTTGTGTACCCATCTGACCATATGCTATCCTACCTTTGCTTTGCCTTCATCTGGCTTCCTGCAGAAATGCCCTTCGAGGTAAATTGCTCTCCTCGGCTAAATCATTACCATTAATGCACTTACCACTAGGCTATGTGTGCATGTCTATATATGAGTCACACTGAGAAAGAACTGCTCTCCCCTGGAGCACTACGGGCACTGTGGGTAAACGTGGCACGATGTTGGTCAGTTGGCGAGTAAGATTACAGCTCTCACAGCTGGAATCAGGTCCTCATTTTCTTGACGTCAAAAAAAGCCACATCTACACACGCAGTGGGGGGAGGCTTTATTTAAATGACAGGCTTGTATAGCACTGATTCTGCATTCAGCTTGAAGGAATAGTTCAACCAGAAACGGAAATTCGTAACCAGGCCATTTTAGGGTCACTGTTGACTTCCATAGTAGGAAGAAAAATACTGTGGGAGTCAATGGTGACAACTGGTCACAAAAATTCTCTGAAATATCTTTCTTTGTGTTCGACAGAATAAAGAAATTCAAGCAGATTTGAAACTACTCGAGGGTGAGTAAATGATGACAGAAGGTTCATTTCTGGGTGAACTATTCCTTTAACAGGTTGATGACCATGCAGGGCATTTAAAGGTGCCATAGAATGGAAAACTGAGTTTACCTTGGCATGGTTGAATAATAACAGTTCAGTACATGGACATAA
>JAUMHQ010000048.1:16940009-16950015 GCA_032361165.1 Enteromius paludinosus
AAGTCCAACATTACATCCAGCTGCAGCAGTTATGTCCTGGTGGCTTGAAGCCAGATTTTATCTCCATACACAAAGTTTAATTCTAATAACCTTTATTTTCATTAGTTTCCACACCTTCTGTGTACAAAAAACACATGTTCTCTAAAATACATTATCTGAATCAAAAGTTAATATGAACTCAAATTAAAATAAAAAGATCAAATTAGCTAAACACATTAATAACATTAACTGCTATTGTAATGTTAGCTCAATACTTATATGAATGAAAAATGGTTTTATTAATCTTTAGGTTACTTTTATTCAGTGTTAAGTCATGTTTGTTCATATTACATTTTTATAAGGTCAAGTCAGTTACAATTGAACTTTTTTGTTGCTGTCTAAAACTGTCTCACTTGAGGTTTTTGCCTATAAGGATGCTTTTAGGAAACATAACAGAAATCTCCATTAAGACTTTGTGAGCTATCAAAGAGAATCACTGAGCATTACAATTTCCTGCCAGGTCCAGCAGAAACACTTTTCATACTCTTAGCACGAAAGCAACAGAGCAGATATGAAATGACCTTTTCCCCAAGGATTGGAGACAGATATGCCAACCTTTTCAGCTGTCGACATAAACATGCCACTTGTTTGTGTACCAAACTGGAAGCTTCACAAACAAACTGTGCTGAACTCCAAATCATGAATGTACTCGAACCATATGCAAGCATGACGATACCACCCAAACAAAATGTGTCCGCAGAAACGTGCTTAACATTGAAATGTTCTGTCATGAGAACTGTAATTAGGCTGATTTGCTTTTATTCATTGTACAGGCAAGTTTCATTATAAGGTTAATGCTCACACTCAGCCAATAAATCGACCTGAAAGCTTTTGATTTCTGTGAAAAGGCAGAGTCAATTTTCTCTGCGTGTCAGTTAAGTGACCACAGTCGTCTTGTCAGCGCAGATCTAATGCTTGACGGAAAGGCTTTTTCATCTCTACTGTGTGTTTAAAAGGTAAACAGCATGGGATGAACTGGTAGGTAAATACGGAAAATAGCAATGTTACATGTTTCGGTAAATACATCGCGTCTGATTCACTGTGTGAACATGAAAGCGGTGTTATTTATGAAAACAGCTGTCAGAACAGTTTAAACTGCTATGATGGTTCTTACTGTTAACCTCCTAAGTTAGGAAATGTTTTAAGAAAAAAATAAAAAATAAAATAAAATATATATATATATATATATATATATATATTATGTCATATAAGTTATACTATGTCCTCAATTTCTTAAAAAAATAAATAAAAAGACATGAATTTACATGCATTTGATTTTTAAAATCACCAATACATTTTTAGTTTTCAATACATAAGAGGTTTTATTTATTTATTTATTTGACCAAACTTAATGCAAAATGTGCATAAAATAGTTATAAACGTGTTTTCTCATCATGTACAATGCCTCTATAAACTAAATCTAATTTGCATATTAACTCTTTCCCCGCTCGTTAATTGGGTTACAATGCTTCCCCACCAAAGATGGGTTTTTTATGGCAAAACGGCAAAAACAATTAAATCAGTCTTCTGAATGTCTTCTTTGTGTTTATAATGGAAGTAAGTCATTGAGATAAACACAGGTTTCTTACCCCCTAATTCAAGCTCCTCATTTCATTAGTTCAGTACATTACATTAACTAGGAATCGAACCTGTAACTGATGTTGCTAGCGCCATGCTCTATCAGTTGAGCTAATGTGGTAAGACCACATGCTTCGGTGACGTCACTGGCTCCGCACATACTAACAGACGTAATTAACGTCTGGTACAGTCTTAATTCTCTCTGTCTGTTTCCCTCTGGTTCTGCATGTCACTCAATCTGCTCTGGATACACTGACGCTCATAGACAGGTGAAAAAGACAAAACTTAAATACTTCATACTACTTAACAATCAGGTGCATCGGTTCCCATGAAAAACATTCCATTCCACGTGCATAATGACAAATTTGAGCTGTGTTCAGGCGTAGGCAGATGAGGAGACTTAGTCTTCATAGTGATGTGTACATGGTCTAATTATAGCACGTCTGATATGCAGAGGTGTTACACGGTCTTTGCCCTCTCAATAGCATGCACATTAGTAAGTTTGGTCATAATGGCTCTGCAACCTCGCGAGAACAGAGCTGTCCCCATGGCAATGCAGGACCCAGATTCACGTCTAATTGTATTACACTTAATTAGCTGGAGCCGTGACAACAACAGCATTGCATTACAGGAACAAGTGAAATTTACTTTGGATAAACAGAGTAATCAAAAGTGTTAAATCTTCTTATTTATCTCCTAATTTTTTAACTTTAAAAAAAATGTATAAACACCATGTCTGTATTTATATATATACACACACGCAGTCAAACCAAATATTATTCAGACACCAGATATATATATAGATATAGATAAATATTTGTTAATTTTTTTTTTAACTAGTGGGTCCAGGACACTATAGGTCATTTATGTGTGGAGGATAGCAAAATGAACCATGACATTATGCACAAAAAATCTTCATACAGTGAAGATAAAAAATTAGGACCAAAAATGACATTGACAAGAGACATTGACCAGACCATGTTTTGCTTATGTCTTTTTTTTGTTTGTTTGTTTGTTAATGTGCCCTTTTTTCATCACAGACTAAACAAAACTAAGCGATTCTTGGAAATTGGTTGAACTAAATTTTATTATATTTTATTACCTTTATCTAAATTGCAAATAAACTGATAATTATGAATAAACTTTAGTTTGACTGTATGTGTCTGTCTATCTATGTATCTATTTATACATACACTAACACACAAAATAAATGAAAATTACAAATATTTGGATGAAAAGAAATTTAATTGTCAAAAAACTGTGAGTTGCAAGGAGTCAGGCTCTTGAAGGCTGTTATATTTCAGAAATCGGTCCGAGGTGGCTCACATTTTTAACCGTACAAAATGATTTTCAGCAGTTAGAAAGAATGACAGGTTAAGAACTAAATAAGAGACTGTGTTGCCATGGTAATCCTAGAATACCAAGAAAAACCCGTGGCATAACAACAGAAGAATTTTAAGTGCAGGGCCCGCGGTTCATAAAGTTGAGCTCAAGGGCCCACCCGTCCAGCCCTATCTGAAAAACAAACACGCCAAGATTGAGGCGTTTGTTAGAGAACGTTATGCACTTAAGACTCTGAATATTGAAGCTCAACCTCAATCCTCCACAAAATGCATGCATGTATTTGCACATCGCCCAAAACAAACTAACACAAACAGAGGCGCATGGCTTAGAGGGGCCTGCTGTTCCCAGTGCTTAGCATTTAAATGTTTTTCTGTTTTACATGCCTCGTCTTTTTCGAAAGCCTGGGACGCGTGTTTTGAAAAATGGCTTTGAAAAGCTGCTGTTTGTCTTCCGAACTTCCTTTGCTCCGGGAACAATTGAACATTCCTTTTTCTGTCTCTTAAAAGCTTGTTTCATGCTTATGCAGATCACTAAACCCGTCTAAACGGAACGCAGGGCTATCTACAAACAACAGCATCTTTCTTACTCATAAACACGCCAGGGTCAAACGCCTCCTCCACAGACCATGACCGCCGTTTTGCAAACCCCACGCTCTCAGCCCCTAGTGACACAGAGGATGATTTTCATTAACCCAGAAAAGTGCAAAAGCCTGACGGGATCAAATATGAATGTGCCTTTGAGATACATTCTCCAATCAGCTGATGCTCAGGCACATGGTTTGACATCCACTTTGCCCCACTGAACTCTTCTGTGTCCCTCCTATGCTTGCCAGGGACCACTACATTGTTTGTGTCCACACTCTTAGATCAAGCATAGCATCGTAATCAGTGATTTATAACTGGCTCCTTATAACATACCCATGATGTAGCCTACATGGGCAGCCCATTGCATTTTGAAGTGCTACTGTCTCGCTTTGTCTATCCTTATCGCTCAGTGTTCTGGAAAACGGAAATGTGCTCTCTGACCAACCATGTAATTTCTGCATGCCAACTTCAAAGCCCAAAAGTCTCTTCTCAACTGTATCAGGAACAGCGGGATGAAAGGTGATGTCTGTTTGTCATGTCAGGCACACAAAACGACTGCAAGCATCTAATTCAGGCTTTCCTTCCTCTTTCCTTATCAGCTAAATCTGATATGGCCTCAAACACTAATCGGCGAGGGAAAACAGGAACAAAACAACCAAAGGACGCGTTGATTGAAGACCTAGTGGCTGTAATGTCGTAAACACCAGACAATGATGCATAACAGGCCAATATAATGTCCTTGAATGTACAAAAAAAATAAAAAAGAGGTGTAAAAATTACATAAAATTATGATAATAATGCATAAAGGAGAGACCACCCTTGGGTAGAATAAAATATATCTTTCTATACAACAGATTTTATGCTTTTCATTGATTGTAAGATATTTTAAATGGGAAAAAAAGACCAATGCACAAATATTGACATGGCATCCGTCCTCTACAGTATATAAAGTACTACAAACTGGAAAAGTTTTTCTTCAACATGTGTTGGCCATTAAAGACATCATAAATGGAACAGATTTGAGGTTTCAGGAAGAGTATGAGAAAATCAGGCAGTTTTCCCTTCAAAATAACAAATCTCCTCTAGGGCTTCTGTATTCAACAATGCGACTACTGTTGTTCTAGAACTGTTTAACTGTGTGGTTTTTGCTTTGTGTATTATTCACGTAAACATGTAGATTGGTTGGATTCCTAATGAGTCGCCCCCTAGGGAAAAAGTCCTAGATTATAACCATGCAACTCGATGCACACCCAAGATTGTGGTTAGCATGCATTGCACACAAGTCCAATGAAATGACATATTTGCAACACTGTAATCAGAAATCTGTTTGGACTCCGGCGTTAACCTGGGGGGTTGATTAGAGATCTGGGCGAGAGACAAGATCGCCGTCTGCTAAACAGAATTGCTGCTCTAGAGAGATGTGCTAATTGTCCCCAAGTTGCAAGGAAATGTCAACGAGAGCCTCATAAAGGCCTCACACAACCATTAGCAGACTTGTAAAAGCTTAAAGCCGCTTTGAGGAGAGATAGCTAATGAAGTGGGTGGCAGTGAGCTGAGAGAGTAGTGAATCGATATGCGGTTTCACAAAATGACTAGCAACACTTTAGCAACCCAAAAGGGTTTTTTGCAGTGATTCGACAGAAGAACAGTTCAAATTCTTCAAAGAACCCTTTCAGTAACCATTTAGAATATTGCAGTAATTTAAAGAACCTTATCTTCTATAAAGAATCTGTTGTGCGATAGAATTTACCAAGGTTCTTCAAGGAACCATAGTTTCCAAAAAAGTGTGAACTAGCTGAAGTGTGTGTGAGGCAAACAAAGAAAGAGGTGATGCTTTTCATACAGCCTGACAAAACAATGAAAATTTTTAAGCACAGCCTGGGGCCATGATGCTCTTTTCAAGCTTGTAATACAGGTGCGAGGACTGACTTACACTGGTGACTTTGCGGTAGATCTGCGCAGCGTTTTGGCACTCTGAGTAAGGGTACTCAGATGTGGTCATCTCCAGGATGCACATGCCAAAGGCATAAACATCAACAGCTTCATCATATTTCTCCTCGTACATCTCTGGAGCCATAAACTCTGGGGTTCCTGTGAACAGCAAAGAACATTGCCAAAAAAACAAACATTAAGCAGCCATTTAGTCAGTTATTTTTTCCTAAGCAATATATAAACACTATTGAAAATAAAAAAGGCATATGCTGGTTAAGTATGTTTTAAAGTATAGCATCTGGTTTGAGCTGGAGCTAGTGGCTTAGGACCAGCACATAACCAGTCAAAATATACCTAACCATCATATGCTGTTTACATATGCTATTGTCATGTGCTTATTAAAGAGATAACCTTGTATAAAGTGTCTAAATTTTTGATCAGAGAGGACTAGTTGTTTCACCAAGTGACTGAATGTTAATGCTCTCATAAACATGAACAGTGCATCTGAGATCCAAGCTGAACTTGAGCTTGATCTCTTGGTTGTGCTTTCCTGATGTCCCATGCGGGTCACACATTCTTTACTTATTCATGCCATTGAACTCTCCTAATCTCAGCATGAGCAGATCAGATTTAAACCGCGTCAAGCCAATGCTGAGCTAATGAGCTGATGTGATACAAGCACCTCCTTATATACTGTAAGCAAGGTGAGAAATCTGTGTCAGTCACTTGTTGCGGCCTAAATAAAGTTGACAGGGTAAACAAAAAAGGTAAGCCCATAGTAACAGCAGCTCAGGGCACTGTTTACACTAACTGTTGTGAAGGTCAAAGAAAGTTCTGCTGGAGTGTTTGAAGAGAAATTGTTGACATGGTAACATCTATATTTAATAAGCAGCAAACTGAAATGTTTCTAAATCTCACCAATGACACTCTTGGCAAATGAGGCACTCTTGAGAGTAGCTAGGCCCAAATCACCAATCTTAACAGATCCAGTGGGGCCAGTGATGAAGATGTTGTCACATTTAAGGTCTCTGTGGATTATGGGAGGTGTTCGGGTGTGCAAAAAGTGAAGGCCCTTCAGGATCTGATGACTCCAACGTTGGAGGAGCTTCAGCTTCATCTCTTTGAACCTTTTGAGGTACCTACAGGTAAACAGGTCAGCAGTGTAGTTAGAGTAGGCAATGCATAGTCTTTACTAAACTGTAAGGCAACAACATGAGTACTCTTCAAATGCCAAATCTGCCATTTTGTTTAGCAGAAAAAGCACTTTAACTTAAAACAAGATTCATTCCAATATTACTTCATGTTTATTGCTATAACTAGTAAAGAGGAAGAGATGATTGGTTCACGTGCTGCTTGAACTCAATCAATCTGCAACACATTAAAGAGTTATATTTTTAAATTATATTTACTGTTTGAATTTCTAAAATAAAAAAGACAATATTTAACAGCTGAAACTTTTATTTTATACCAAAAGTAACCTGCTCTGTCTTTTGTGTCAGCATGTTGTCAGCGTCCTCTTTGCTTTTCAATGTATTTAAAATGGGGCAGGTCTTTGCAAAGGGTCACCTCCAGTATGCATTATTAGGAAGTTAAACTGTTAGCTTAGCAACATGCTAATGACAAGCTCTACTGAAATCAGTTGTGAGTTCAGTCTCCCACGCAGATCAATATTTTGATGGACTATGCAGGTATTTAGCAGTTAGAAAGATCAGGCTTGGAACAGAGCCGTGGATGTTTTATTTCATTCTCCTATTTGTCATCTTATGGTACTATTTGTCTATGACTACATTATGTCACAATGTGCGGTGCAATTTGGGATGGAGCCACTGTTAATGAGCAGTCAAATTAGACTGAATATACATTTTTTGTATATATTTACATTTAAACTAAGGTAGCTAACTAATCATAACTGAGAACGATTTGGTTGGTTATCCATTAGAGGTTGGGAGCGAGGAAAAAAGCTACAGTATTCCATTTATCGAGAAAGACACTTTTCCAAATTACTCCAGTTATTCTACGTTTGGCAACTCTGGATAAAAGTGTCTGCAGAATGACAAAGCACAGTTATTATTCTGATAATAGGTGGAAAAAAGCAGTTAGGCTTCAGTGTCTCATGTGAGAATCCACAGAATGAACAGTGTATTTACAGGAGAGAGAACTTTTCCTGTCTTTGTACTGGCATCATTAACGGCCATACCATCTGCAAGTACTTTTGCAGCAATTTTACACAAGTACGCTTGGACTGAACTTACGTCTTCAGTGTCCCTGACGTCATGAGTTCCGTCACAAGGATGATGCACTTTTGTCCTTTCATGGTGGACTTCCAGGAGTCGTAGAAACGGACGATGTTTGGATGTTGCAGGCACTTTAGCATCTCCACCTCTTCACTGAATCGCTGCCGTTCCACTTTCGTCAGCCTTCGAGTCTGTCGAAGAGACACATATTTCAAGTAAATTTATGGGTTAGCTCATTCATGTTCATACATGATGGGACACTGAGTCTGGGGAGCTCTGTACACTTTGTGACTCGTAGGACTGGTCTAAGATAATTAAAGTTGAACCCTATTTGAGTTGAGAAACTTCAGTGGCTGAAGTTCTTGACTTTAATAACAAGTTATTAGGTTTTGCCGTTTAGTCCCTTTTCTTTGATGTTTAACTTGTTTCATGCGATTTACCCAAGTAGGTTATGTTCCTGTGAGTGTCCTGGGACAACATTCCTATTAACTAATCAAGTTTTGCAGTTAGGTTAAGGGTAGGGGTTTGAACAATGTTCATATAAACCAATATTTCCCATTCCTTCCCATTTCTGAGAGATGATAGGGTTTAAAAGGTGCAAGGCCTTCAATCTATGATTGTTTGACTGAAATATACATTGTTCTCAAACAAAACAAAACAAAAAAAAATGACATGAATATATCTATTTATTTACAGAAGCTTCAAATAAAGTTTAAACTAATATTAAACACACTAGAACTCCCTGACAAATCAAAACACATCTTACTATATTATGTTAGCAGTGATTCTGTGCTTTTTTAAAGTATCAGAAATGCAGTAGACATCAAATTGTGCCAAATCCATAAGCTGGCACACATTCTGTGCAAAGAGAATATGTGCTAAGCACATGGAAAAACTGACAGCGCTGTCTTCTTTCATAACTTTGATTTGCAGCTCTGGGTTTTAAAGGCTGAACTGCATAATTTTTTGAAGGTAGTTGACAGAAGTTGTTGGTCAAAACACATATGGCAGCCCTGAGTTTGTTTGCATTTCCACATCTGGCCCTCCAGACAGTTTGACCTGTCCCACACATGTCATTATGTCAAAGGCACAGCCAGATGGTGCCAACAACATGGGGGCCTCTTTTAGTCTTAGGCCCCTGAGACAGGTGACAAGTCAACCGGACCGATGACTGCCTTGTACTCATGGTTGTTGGTCTGTAACAAGCAAAAACACACTCAACACAGAGTACTGATTGTGCAGAATGAGTTCATGCGTGAATTATGTTTGTTACTTTAGGTAGACAAGCCTACCATGAGCGCAAAAGCTAATTTCAGGTGCTTAGGCTAATGGATAACATCTTTCTGGTAGAACATCTTGAATGTGGGGCAAAGACAGCTGGTTATGTAACCAAGGCAGATGAGGACATTCTTGACAGGTTTGGATGAAGTTGGCGGGAGTGAAGGGTGAAAAGTGCATGAGAGCGCATTAATAAGAGTAATGTGGTAATATGGTGCTGCAAAGAAAGCAGGAAAGAAGATCCAGTGTCCTGTATGTTGGACAGAGCTGCTGAGGAATGCTGTTGCATCTGTGAAAACGCTATTTCACGACGTATGCTGCTACAGTCCTGGAAAAAGAGCTGTGCAAAACTTATTCTCATTCTCTCAGTAGTTTTCCCTGCCCACCCTCGATTTCCCTTCAGATAAGTCTTTCTCATCTGGTTTTGCTTCACAATAAGTGTTTAGCAAATGGTTTTGCTTAATAGTAAGGGGTTCTCTGCTAGCTTTGCTACACAAAAACTTCACCAGGTTTGCACACACTGCAGGAGGGATTTTGGTCCACTACTCCATACAGATCTTCTCTAGATCTGTCAGAGTTTCAGCTCCTTCCAAAGATTTTCAATTGGATTTAGGTCTGGATACTGGCTAGGCCACTCCAGAACCTTGATATGCTTCTTACGGAGCCACTTTCCTGGTTGTGTGCTTTGGGACATTGTCATGTTAGAAGATCCAGCCACGACCCATCTTTAATGCTCTGACTGAGTCCCCTGTGGGGCTCCAGTCCAAGGGACATTGACAGTCATCATTAGCCTCTTCTATTTTCAGACAATTGCTCCAACAGTTGTTCTTTTTTCACCAAGCTGCTTGGCAATTGCCCCTTAGCCCTTTCCAGCTTTGTGACGGTCTACAATTTTGTTTCTTGTGTCTTTTGACAGCTCTTTGGTTTTGCCCATGTTTCTACTTAGACTTTGGCTGATTGTGGGGTGCACAGGTGTCTTTATGACAGCTAACGACCTCAGACAGGTGCTACTAATTT
>JAUMHQ010000048.1:16950115-16970963 GCA_032361165.1 Enteromius paludinosus
ATCTCAAGGTTGAAAGATTTTGAGTTAATAAAACTTTAAAGACACATTTTGTCTAAATTAAACCAGCTACATTTTTCTGCTTACTTGAAAGGTTTAATTTGTACAAACTCATAAATAAGAAAAAAGTACAAAGCCCAGTTCTGGCAGTAAGTGGGCTGGTTCGTACCTGTGGTTGCCAGCGCAGTTTAGCGCTAAACTAACCGCTAATGGAACCACTCTCAGAATGAGTTTAGTAGAGAGGAGACTGACCACTCACCACAGAAATATGAATGGGAAAATAGCAACACTCAATGTGGAGCCTATAGGAATGCAAGTTTTGTCACAAGCAAACCCCCCAAAAAAAACGACAACACATTAAAAAAGCAGCTTAATTAGTTTGACAACACAGGCGCTGCAAACAGCACGGACCACAACGGAAATGTTTCAGGGGGACCTCAAAAAGTTACAAACCCATCTGAGAGTAACTCTAGTTAACATAGCATTATAATAAAGTGTGTAATTGGTTTAGATTATTCTAATAATATCCAAAAGACCGTATGATCAGGTTGTAAAAACAAACCAAAAAAAACTCACCTTTTAAAAAGTTCAGCGACAACATCTCTGCTCTGACAAAAAGCCACTGAACAAATAATCAGGTCCCAGATGGGTTCGTCACTTTTTGAGGTCCCCCTGAAACATTTCGTTGTGGTCCGTGCTTTTTGCAGCGCCTTTCTGTGATTGCAGCGCGTTCGTGTGCTTGAAGTGCGCTTCTGTGTTTACAGCGCTTTTCTGTGTTTGGTTGCATTTTGAGAATTTGAGGCCTGAATGTATTTTTTCTGTTTGCATGTATTTCCTTAAGTTGCAGCGCATTGAGCTCTCTCAGCCACCGTAGAGTTCTTCTCACCGGCTGCATGCAAAAACAAACATGCAACATGCCCAGTGTAGTCCGATTTAAGAACAAATGACTCTGATTTAGTGCTTTTTGGGGAATCAAACACATGTAGCCCAATTTCTGAAAGTAATTAATCTTAAGAGGCAGAGCTTTAAATAAAACACAATGTGACAAGCTGCTGATTTGGACTCCAAACAAGTGCTTGTAAATCTGAATTAAACTTAATTGGGTAAACTGTCATGAATTCTAACCGTCTGATCTACCTACTGAGGGAAAAACTGCTCATGACATCAGTTCTTTGTACTTAAACAGGGACTTTCCTTTCAAGCTGTTTCTTCAGACTCTGTCTCGTGAGGGTTGTTTTTTTCATGAAAGGAAAGAGTTGTCCTTGATAGCTGGATAATCTTATTTGCACATTCGTCAACCCCAAGTGTGGGAAACTCAGCACCACAAGTCAGCGCTCCTGTTAAACACACTACATGAACCATTTTGCAACACAAAGGCTATGCAAATGAGAAAAGTACACTAAGAAGTGAGGTTTCTTTACTACAGCATGCCCAAAAATGCATAAACAGGGAATAAACTGGACACTTGCTTGGTATTGCAGAACCTGTAATTGTAGGTTACGATGGCGGTCAGTGGCGGGCTATGATTGGGGTTCCTGAGAGCATTTGTGACGTCACAAGCAGACATATAATGTATTCCAGACAAGGCAAAGAGAACATGTGTAATGTGCATTTACAGCACTGATCATAAACTGGGAAGAATGGAGGATGTGATGTAATATTGTTTGAGCATGTGGGTGGGTTACAGAGCCCTGCTCTTTATCAGGAACAAGCTGTGTGAGCTCGAAGATACGCTTTTCTTAATGCAGTCTCAATGGATCCAGTGCTCTTTTAAACAGATACACGGAAAACGTCACTGACTGTGAAGAGAAACAGCATTTCAAATGAAGAGAAAATCTAAGAACTGCCTCAAAAAAAGGCTCTAGGCAAATATAGAGTATAACTTAGATCAGGAATTTAAAACTGCTGTAAATGCTTCAATGTTTTACATAAGCCAGTAAACCAATTTGATAATATGTTGAATAATTTGAATATAATAAAATTTGATGCTGATTGTTTGGACCGGTGGCTTTTCATTTACTCGTTGATATTCAAAGGCTTCAAGGGAAAACAGGCACACATTTACTAAAATCTGCTTTGACTTTCAGAGAAATACTTCAAAAATAATCCTTGAATCTTCAGCCTAACAACCACAGGGAAATTCGTTCAGGCTCACACACACACAGAGCAATTCTCTGTCTAGTACATGTATACCAAGAAACAGTTACCATGTCTGTACAAGTCCTAATATTACATGGGTCATCAGACGCCACATCTGCTATTTGGGCAGCCTATTCTTAGCCTACAGTGGAGAGCAATGAATATTTGGCTCTTACCTAACCAGTGAGGGGTTGTTTACAGACCCTTCACTTTCTCTGTGTATTTTAAAATGAGTGAAGGCCAGGATATGAAGATAACAGCTATAATGATGAACTAAAGAATGGATAATGCCACCAGACACACAACAGATAGCAGAATTAAGATAAACTGCTGTCTAGGAGAATGAAGACTTTCATTTCAAGCCAGATTAAGCCATCATTTACTCATTCTCATGTCATTCCAAACCTTTCCTTTTACAAAGGAAACCTTTCCTTTCCATTTTCCAAAATATTTTCTTTAGGGATCCATACAAAAAGAACCTGAAGAACGTAAGACGATGGCCCTCAGAGCAGTAGCTGCAGACATTTGGTGACAACATCACAAGTTCGTCCGAGGTTGAAATGGGCTACTGGACACTTCTCAGGTTCTTCTCTGGCATCTGAGATGAAGGGGCTGATCTCAGTGTAGGAGTGAAAGCCAAGTACTTCCAAAGATACCCGTGGTAATCCATATATTTCCAGGCTCTGATCCACATGGTTGGACTCGGGAGGTTGACGAGGGCTGGTTAGCTGCCAGATGGGTCACCTGACATCTTACTAGAAACCAGAGGTCCAAAAGAACAATTAACTGCCTAAACAAGCTGTGCTAAGAGGCCGGAATGACACGGGGGTGAGAAAACGGTGACAAAATTATACTTTTCCTTTAAAGCTTCTGTCAGGCAGGAGGAAGTTTGGCATGCTCGAGGAAGCCAGTGGACTGATGGATGGTTTCTCCATTACGCAAGAGACGTATCAGTCTAGAACTAGCAGACCTAATGCCTCACTGAATGCTTCCTCTATATCTCCCTCTGCATTATGAAAGTCCATGATTTATGGATCACCAAAACACCATGAACAGCCTCTCGCTGTAACACAAAGCAGACTGTATGGTTAAAATTGACAAGGTGGAAATGAGGTGTGGAAATATCTGCTCATTTCCCACAATGCTGGTGTGTTTGTCTGAACAGAACCAGATGCTGAGGAGCTGTATCACTGATTTGACATTATTAAACTCAACTGGTATGATGCATGTATCTGAAAACATTTAGTGGTAGAAGAACAAAACATGTTTGAGCACTTACAAAATATAATTACTTAGGCAGGACTGCACATTGCATAAAAAGGTATGAAAAAAATTGAATTGAAAAACGCAATACATTTTTCAATTGGATTTCTCTTAAGCCAGCAATTAAAATTAATTGCTTTGTCAAAAGTAAAACTAAGTGAAAAATTCAAGTTTTTTAAACCACTTTAATAATGAAAACCGAGTTAAGAATCAATAACTTGAGTAAAAATAATATTTAATAACATTTTTAGGCAATGTCTATCTAGTTTTTAGATCACTTTATCGAAGATAAATGAGTTAAAACTCTGAAACTTGAGCAACTAAATCTAAATAAAATTCATCTAAAACAAAACAATACCAAATAAAACACAAGGCAATATCAATCTAATTTAAAATTTCTCCTTTAATAACACTTTAAAGGTGAAGAAATTTAGTTAAAATAAACTATTTAAAAATTATTTTTAATAATTTTTATTTAATATACCACTTAAAAATGAGAAACACGTATGAAAAAAAAAAGCAGTACAGTATATCAAATAATAATATTAACTTAATGTTAAAATGTTAAAAACATTACTTAAAATATTATTTTTAATATTATTACGTATTACAGTGTTCTGTTTGTATTCCCTTGGCTTTCATAGGAGCTAATATCACATTATTTTCTGATATTATGATCTATTTTGCTAGTACGTTAGCTGTGCTCGTGGCATTGACTCAACTCATTCCTCTTCACTAGTGGAGTGTGTATGCCCTGCCTGAGGGAAGGGAGGCCGTCTGCTGGCTGTGTTGAATGTCTCATTAAAGCAGCATCTCGCTCGTAAAGCTCTCAGATCTATAAAGGGGACTGGGGATCCTGCGCATCTAGATGCTCCTTATTGTAAGATTTCAATAGAGCCTCTGGCAGCACTTGGACTAGATTACCCCATACACCCGAAAAACAGCTAAAGTCAGAGTCTGCAACAAGAAAAAAACATCCATCAATAGAATGCTAGTTCATTTCATTACAAAAGAATGGAGTAAATCAACAAGCTATGAGAAGCTGCTCTCTGAGAATAAGGACTTAAAGTGTTTGATCGTACTCAACGTAAATCAAAGGGTTTTTCTTTGGCAACTATGGGCTGTTAAATGACTAGCAGAACTATAAGGGTTTATTGTTTTCCAGCAGTAAAAGGGAACAATTTTGTAGCCATTTTCCTATTTCAGGCAGCATCTGTTAACTACAGTAGTGAGGGGGTGGTTTTCAGTTAATATATCAAACTGAGCATGTTCAAAGCCAAACAGTATGGATAAATGCAGAGTTTTAACCCAAATTCTTTTTATTCAGGCTCAGGAGCAGAAGCTTGAAGCCAGTGAATATTAAATGGAAGCTGGAAATCATGTTTGACAGATACAGTATATAAACTACTGTTTGTTTTGTTTTACATGTTAATCCACTTATGACAAGAAATGGAATAGGGTTTATGCTGATATTAATTAAATCCTCACTTTGAAACAATGGGCGTTTCAAAAATTTTGGAATGCACTGTAGATGACATCACAACGATGCACTGATACAAAAAAAAAAAAATCCAATTAGTCTTCGAATTATTGCACAACGTGTGAACAACAATTTCTAGCCACGAAATAATATCATATAAACCATTATGACATTAATCATAGTTCTTTTGCTTGTTTAGTTTTTTTTACATACCTTAACACACTTAAAAGATATAAAAGTAACTCTCTTTTATCCCTGAGTGTTACTTAATGGAGTTTAAACAAGCATCAACACATGCATGGTCCACAGTGACAATACCAGATAATATTATAAATCGCAGACAAATTGATAAAATGACAAATTCATTCATTTATAAATCATTATCCATCTGTAGAGAAGGAACCATGACTCACAGTACTAATATGCACAGGGCGTGTGCAATAAATCTTACACAGGCAGTGTGGCTGACGATCCGGGCAAAAACACTATTTGGAAACTCATTGTGGAACAATTAATACTGCTACAGTATATGTTCTGTATGTGCAAGATAACAAACACTCTTAATAAATAATAAATACCTTACTCAAGTAAATACTTATGAAATGCAAGAACAAGGCCAATCCCTAGACATTTATATTTCTTAAGAAGACATATTGTACACTCGTGTAGCTTTTATATTTTCCCCAAAGTGTATTTATTCTGTTGTAATAAGGCTTTTTTTTTTCTAAAACAGTCATGGTTATTAAAATTATTTCCACCCTCCCTCTGTCTAAACAGAATTTATTTTGTAAATAAGGAGGAAAGCTTATCCCCCCTTTTTCTTATTCCAGATGTTATAAAGCGTGGGAGATAAACACTGTGTCCATGAAGCATGAGCTTAAACATCATAGGAATCGATTTCATATTCACTTCCGTCCATCCTAACAGTAGGAGATGTTGGGCGTCCCTGGGTGCAGCTTAACAAATGCCACACGGTCAACATGACTGGAAATGACACGACTAAATGTCAGTGTCAATGTTATGAACCAAAACCACATACGGATTTAAAGATAACATCTTCACACGAGGGATTGTAAACTTCAGGTTTATCTCAGTTTGAACTGTCACTGATGCAATCTGTATATATCAAAGCACTTTTACTACTGAGCACTGACGCACTCAACGCTCCAAAATGATCTCTTATAACTTATTGAGCACAAGTGTGAATTATCAAGAATTATTCATTCCAAGATGAATTCTTTCTGTGTTAAATAAAGAATATACAGAGGAATTAATTGAAAAAATGCTGACAGTACAACTACGTTTGATGTAGAATGCCAACTCTTTTAGCTGGGTTATGAAACAACAAGCTTAGAATAACTCAAATACGCAGTAGCGCTTAAAGGGAACAAGGAAATTGGCCACTGCATTCATTTTTCTCCTGCAAAATCACTTAATGCACATCAAATCGTAATTATGAACTCATAAATGCAAACATCTCAGGGGCACTTGAACACAGCATGAGGTCATTTCAAAATCAATTGGATGCTCCTTTTGCAATTATGTGGGATTCAAAAAAAAATGGATGTCTTAATTCAAAACTAATTGCATTCATATGTTTGTCATTTTACAATATTTTGAAATGATACCTCCAAAAAACGAGCATTAGTACACTGCTCTTGACCCCAGTGAACAAGAACGAATGGATCAAGCTGGAAATGAAAAGTCAGGTCAATCACATTGTGGTGTATAATATAATGACACTGTAGTAGGTTGTGTATTGCATGCATATAGGCATTTAGATATTGTGTACAGAAATAGCAAGCGCGTCGTCCTTAAAAGTATAGTTCACATATGGTTTAGAATGACGTGAGGGTGAGAGAGCTTTCCCTTTAATAGTGCTACAAAGTTAAAGCTCTGGTAACAGTGATATGCATTAATTGGGTCATTCTACATGCTTGTTTCGTCATTGACTAAACAATACATCAGAGTGCGGCTCAGATTGAATCTAGCGGGGTCACGTGTTCCAGTTGGGTAACAGATTTGAATGTGAGCTCTCATTCTCCATCGAAGACAGCTGGTGTTGTTTAGTTATACAGAAACAAAACAGCGAACAGCCGTGGCCCTACAAAAGACAGAATGAGTGTGTGAACCGTACAGAGGACTGCAGGGTGTGTGTGTGTGAAACAGAACAAACACTAATGCAGGCACACTGTGTGTGTACGTGTGTGTGCTTGTTTGTGTTTGGGGGGCGTGTGTAAATTGTATGCATGTGTCTAAGGACAAGTTTGCGCAGCTGAATTATTACATGCTGTAATTGCAGTGCATCCTGAATGACGCAAAGCTTTCAATCTAATATTTATACTACTACTATACTATTAAAGTGATTTCCATTCAATCGTGGGTTGGAACAGAATTCTAAAAAAAAAAAAATTGTTTTTTTTGTTGTTGGTTTTTGGCAAAGCAGACTATAAGCAACAAAAATTACATCATATTTGATTCTCAAAAGAAAAAAAAACACATTTTAAATACTGTGTGTTAGATATTTTCTAGTTATTGTTGTAGTAAAAAAGAAAAAAAAAAATCTGGACATTACTATTATATTTTTGTATATTGTTTTGAAAATATTGCTAGAGACCGACAAAAAGACTGCGGAAATAATTTTTGATTAATTTGGCACACTTTAAAAACCATCCAAAAATCTCATGTCATTTAATCAATCAATCAAATTATTATATTAACAAGCATATTAACAATATAGATAAAGGCGCATCGAAAAGGCCACACGATGTTGAGAATCCAGATATATGACCTTTTCTTCTGACTCATCTGAATTTGCAACACTTTGTCCTAAAATACTCATGTTACTGTAAACGAGTGATCAGAGTATGACAACACCAGTTCTGATGTAATCTCAAAAGACACACAGAGGTCACTACAGAAGTCACTACATAAAAATACAGTGTTACAGACAAAAGTTGCACAAAAACCGTTTAAGAAATTCCTCATCCCTTTAATGCCCTCGAGTGTGTTTTTGTCGAGAAAGGGAATGTTGGTGGCATATGAATGGTTATTAGGGCTGTAACGATACACCAAACCCACGATTCGGTTCGTATCACGATTTTTTTTCGTGGTGGGTGGGAGGAAAAAAACGATTTTTAAAACAATTTGCGCTCGGCTTGGTAATAGATAACGGGCTCGAGCACACTGAGTAAATACTTGAACCCCTCGATATCGACAACCAAAAACGGTCGCATATCTATGGCGGCAAATCTATGCCAGCAATACGCGAGCGCACCACTGATGCTGGCGCGCGCGGTAAATCACATACGCCAGAGGAAAACAGATCTACACGCAAAGAAACGTGATATGTCATCTGCGCGCAATTCAAGTTAGCCACGGGGTGTGCCGCGATCCTCCCTTATCAAATCGCGACACAGGATCGTGGATCTGAGTGTCGCGATTTCGGTTTCATATCATGTATCGTTACAGCCCTAATGGTTATGCAACAATGATAATGTTATGCATAGCCTATTTTGCACACGTCATCTCATTCATGCAAACTAACATATATATACATATAGATCTATGTATAGCACCAAAGTTTTGCCATTCTAAGTTTCAGACGCTATAAGAATGTGTTCTTGCTTGTAGTTGAGTCCTTGTATTTGTTATTTTGATTCTGGCATTCACAACCTCATTTGTAACAACACACCTAAAAACACAGAACAAAACACATCAGGATTTTTGACACAACTTTCATTAACTTAATCCTGCTGCTCTAAATGTGCTTGTATGTAACTCACAGAGAGCTTATCAAATGTTTAAGAGTCAAAACAGAGCCAGGAATTCCTCTGTTTAACACAAGGCTCTGCTTCAAGGTGTTTTAACACCTGTACTGAACTGTAACAGGCAATATAGCTACTATAACAAGAGGAATCAGGAAAGATTGAGCTTTTTTTTTTTTTAGGTTGCATCTTGTGACATCACATACTCTGACTCATCCCGTTTACACTTTCCATACAGCACCGCAAGCAACACACCACACCAAAAAATGTTAAAGCTGGACTTAAGGATGCACTAGAAACTAGGGAAATATATCCGAGCACAATTACTGTATAGACAGATGAGATCCAGCCCTGGCCATTTTCCAACAGGAACAGATCTGATGAGATGGCATCAATAGCGACTGTATGAAAATCCTTCATTCACCTGTTGCTAACCCCACTGGCTCCTCACTGACACGTCATATCTGGAAAATATCCACGTCGAAGGACACTCTAAATTAGAACACGATTTCAGAGAGGAAGACATACATAAGAGAAAACACAGGGTCTGGTGGCCAAATGTTAAAAGCCAATAAAACTTCTTCCATCTGGTTCAGCCAAATCTCTTCTCGTGATTTACAGTGAAGTCCTTAACCTAGTTCTGAAAGCCAATGTCTGTATTCTTGTCCAAAACAGACGTTATACAGGAAAAGACAACAATTTGATTGACATGTGAAGCGACCAACCACAGTTCATTTCCGAAGGGCGGGTTCTGAAATCAATCACGACTAATTGTCACCGGCCATTTAATGCTTATTTGCGAAAAAATATTCTATTTAAACCAGTTTGTCAAGTGTATTTAACTTTCAGCTCACACAAACTGTTACTGTGTCTGTCTCAAGGATAACCTAAGGCTAGAAGCGCTGCCCGTAACCTCACAGCTTTTTTTTTCCATGATATACAGTAGATGTCAATGTCTACAATCAGTTGTTTGGTTACTTTGTTCGACATATCTTCTTTTGTGTTCAACAGAAGAAACAAACTCATATACTGTAGGTTTGGAACAATTTGAGGGCGAGTAAATGATGAAAGAATTTCACTTTTTTGGGTGAACTGTCTAATCATTAAATGAGATGCCTGAAGACAGAAAACCTGTCACAAGAACAGTATTTCCCTGCGGTTGGTGTCTGGTTTGCCCAGTCTTGCTGACATTAAGCAACAAGGGCAGGGCAGAGTCATAGTTTGTTTAAAGTACAAACAGGTGGAAAGGTCTCATGTATCCATCAGGAAAAGACTTTAAAGCCTTGTTTGGGTGTACAAAAGATACAATTTTTAGATATTATGTGTACACATATTAACCAAGGTCAAGAAAGCTTCTCTAGATCTACACTACTTCTCTCAAATTTGGAATAATTAAGATTTCTTAAGGTTTTTGAAAGAAGTCTCTTTTGTTCACCAAGCCTGCATGAGATAGAAATATAGTAAAAGCAGTAATATTGGGATTATTGCAATTTAAAAGAATAATTTTCTGTTTTATCCTGTGAAGGAAAGCTGATTTTTTTGCATCCATCACTCCAGTCACATGATCCTTCAGAAATCATTGTGATGATTCAGGGTGCAATTATCATCAGTTATTACTGGTGCACAGTTGTTAATAATAATGCAATAGTGCCTGAAAACCATGACACATTTTCCCCAAGATTTTTTGATTAACAGAAAAACAAAAAAACATCATTTATGTGAAGCAGAATTCTTTCATAACATGTCTTTACTAATTGTTTTCAACTTCACTGTGATCAAATAAATGCATTTAAAAAAAAAAATTCCAAACATTTAACAGGCAGTGCATATTAGAATTTTTAAGTGTAATTAATTGTAATGTTGCAGACTGAAGGTAATAAGCAAAACAATTTCCAAGATGCCCAAGTATGAATATGAAGTATCTGATGCCAGTAGAAGATGATATGAAGACAACATTAATATCAGCACAGCCAGCACTCCACTGGCATTCCAAAGCCAGTCACACACAACGTCAGCATGAGCGCTGCTAAAGTCATCTGCCGTCACTCTCATGGCTGGTGGTGATAACACCTCATTACCTGCAGATACTTTCATGTGAAATACAGCTTTCTGGGTCTGATCTACATACAAGCCTTATAAAACAGCGGGTGACCAACACCATCGCCAACGGAAGTTGCAATTAGGAGGAATGTTGCACCGCTGAAACAACTATACAGACAAAAGGAAATTTTTTGGGATGTGGGACTCACAGCTTATTATCATCTTCTATTGCTTGAATAAGACCTTAGTTGGAGAATATGCCCTACCGCTTTTGCTTGAAGAAAAGCTTATCATCACTAGGTTATCCCACTCTTTCAGCTGGAAAGACAGATTGCAGTAAATAATTCAAAAACAAGGCTACATGTTAAGCGTCCTGTCAAACGTGTATGGAAAGTGATGACATGTTATACAATCAAATGCAAGACTCTCAGGGGAACTGATGCACTTCCTGATATTGAATATTGGGAATATAGCTACTTTAGGTCACACTGCTGCAGTATCTGACAATGAATGAAATCAAAATGGAAGGTTTCTGGGTTGAATGCAAATCTTTCAGCTTTGAGATCATATATATATATACACTAGTGTACTTAAAATATACATAATTAGCATTAAATATATGCAAGAACATGGACCTAACACAGGTTTACCGAATTGTTTTGGTGCAATAAAATGCTCTCTAGAATAAAAAAATCATCCTGATACCACCAGAAAAAAGTACCAATAACATGTCAACTAAATGGGATGTGTTGTAAATGCTGTTATGTATTTTAACATTTATATGAGATATTGACAAATATTTTAGTGCTAGTCAAGTCATCAAGCTGGTTTGGTTCATTTTCTAGAAGGAGAAAATTATGTTTATAATTTAATTTAATTGAAGCTAATTCAATTTAAGAATACACTAGACTGAAATAAAATGGTGTATATCTATCTATCTGTTGCGTGGGAAAAAAAAACTGATATGCTGTGCAACTGATGCCACAGAAGAGCTTCAGGGCAGTGCCTTTGTGTGAGAAGTCTCTGGAATGATGAAAAAGGACGTGTGCCATTCAAGAGCAGAACGTGTGGCGAAGCGAGGCAAGGCCTCAGCCCTCTAATGATGTGTTGAGCAGCAAATGTTCTTTTTACCAGCTGTTGTTGCCTTTATCCTTTTATGAATGCATCACATTTCTGACTTCATTGGAATAAGTGAGATAAAGGGTGTGAAATGAGAAGGATCAGCTGGTGAAATCCACCTTGTTGTGCTGAATTACAATGGATAGCATTCAAGGCATCAGAATTATGACTTTCATGCACTGCTATCTATAATCACAGTTATTAAAGAAAAATATTGACTTGACACAGAAGAAAATTAGTTACGTTGAAAACCAGGGACTGAAGCAGGGTGCGAAGCAGTTCATTTGGGATTTAAAGGGAAACTCGAGAGACATTCAGGCAGCTTATTAAAGCCTTGGGGAGCTGGTAAACTCTTACGCAGCCTGCAGCTCAGAAGGATGATGAATGCTTGGGAGAGAATGACTTTTTCTGAGTTAATCCACCTTCAAAAGCCACAAGCCTGCAGCTCCGTTTGGTAATACAAGTCCAAATAAATATTATGTGCTTGGCTATAAAGAAGATCTATTGCTCTACTGAAAAATAGATATGGCAGTCAATTTAAAAAACAAATTGACAAGGATGGATAAGTTAAAAGTTAAGTGTATTATTGTGATTTTAAAACATTTAATAATTGTAATTACATCACCCTTGGCTTTCATTGAGTACACCTACAATGGCTGACCTTAAACTAGCTATGAACACATACCATCTGTTGCACACTTTCACATACTTCCACCCTCCCCCATGTTCTGGGGCCAATGGCCTCTTTCCATCCAGCCTGTCAATTACTTTCTATCTCTATCCAGCTCCACCACCTGACAGACATGCGAGCCCCTTTATCTCCACCCATGTGCCCCCCTCTGCAGGAAACAGAATGTCAGACCCCACAGCTGAGCCACGTGGAGCTATGAATTAGACAACAAGTGTGAGACATGAGCACAGCATGCTCTGCGTCTAATCAGCCAGCAGCAGAAATGAGGCAGACAGATACGCACTGATGTAAACATAATCAGATTAGTAAGTCTATACGTTTAAAAGAGAAAATGCACATTTACTTCATCAGAACATGGTTTACAAGTAAACAAATCACATTATTTATATATTTTAAGTACATTTAAGATGTACATAGTTTTATAAACATAAGATTCATAATATACATTTTCAACAGTGAACACAATAAATAATTAGAGAATAATTATGTTTTTTTTTTTTAAAGAAAGTCTCTTATACTCACATTTATTTGATAATAAATACAGTAAAAAATACATGAAAACAGCAATATTGTGAAATATTATTACAATTTAAAATAACTTTTAAATGTTTAAAAACAGAGGTTTTATATATATATATATATAAGTGCTGTCAAAAGCTATGTGTGTGTGTTTTGTGCATATTATATATACATATATATTTATATAAATCCACACACATACAGTATACATTTTGAAAATATTAACATTTACATTTGTATAATTTATGATAATATAAATTCGATAATTTAATTTAATATTTTTTAAGAACACACCATATACAGAAAGAGAGAGAGAATTTTTACCCAGCATCAGAATATAATAAACTTAATTTCAATTTAATTTTAATATATTCATAAACCGCTTTTCACATGAAATGTGTCCTGAAACATATTTTTTCAACAACTTCAAAAAGAAAAAAGTGCCACACAAATAACAAGTAAAAAATACTGCTCTCTCATAAAAGCCCCCTGAAAATGACTACATATAAATTCTGCACTCATGGGGTTTTAAACACACATGCATTGAATGAGCAACAGTGAAGCCAAGCTCTGAGTTCAGTTATTCTTATCCTTGATCTTCCCTCGCGTCAGCCGTCATGAAAGAGAGATCACCGAGTGAGACACTTCAGTCAATCCCATTAACCGCCTAAAGTCTCAAAGCAAAGCCTGTGTCATTTTCACAGAGCGTAGATCCACCCTCAGTGGTCACAAGCCACCGTCACCATGGCAGCTCCCCTCCACCAGACGACCATTTAGCAAGGTAATTAGGCATTGCATTCTGGGTAAAATAAATGTTCTACACTTTCAACAAAATTAGCTCAATGAACACGCCGCAGGCAGTAAATGGCACATTCAAAGGTGTGACGAGCAGGCAGAAAAATGAACCGCGGGATAAAGGGTCACTGAGGAATGGCTTTCTCAGATAAAACTGTGAGGGGTAAACAAGCTCTCTGTGTATGACCAGGGGCCGGCAGTCTGGGAAAGTCACAAAACCACTTTCCTGGCCGTTTGTAGGATTAATAAGCATCTGCTTTGAACGAGACAGACAACATGTCCTGCGAGTACAAAGAAAGAGTCCAAGTGCTGTAGACAACACTGTCAGCAGAACAATCAATGCCTCCACTAAAGCTACGCTTACGTTACAGGCCTTAAAGGGACAGTTCATGCAAAAATTCTGTCATCATTTACTCAACCTCCAGTTGTTCGGTTAGCAACATTCTTTAAAATATCTTTTTTTGTGTTCAACAGGAGAAGGAAACTAATACAGGTTACAAACAAGTGGAAGCAGAGTAAATAATTGCAGAATTTTATTTTCCTGAATGCATCAAGGGAAAAGAACAAAACAGCCCAAGAACCATTCATCAGCATTTGTGTTGACTGTGGTTTTGCACAAGAAAAGTGCCACTGGCAGTGAATGGTGATGATTGTAACGTGCATTGTGCACCTGAACGGTGATGAGTGAAGTGACATGAACTGAAGTCTACGCTGAGCTCTTGGTGTAGTAGCGCTTATCTACTAGCTTGGCTTCAAACTACAATTTTTGTGATAACCTAATGATGTTTATCGAAACAAAATAGTTTAGCATATAAAATAAACAGAAATGTGTGCACCAAGATCATTTGTGCTGCTATATATCTCGTTTTTTCAATGATAACAGTTACATTTCTTAACATTAATATAATATTAAGTAAAAATACAACAATCATAACTGCAATCATCTCGGTAGTGTTTTCTTTCAGAGGCATAGCATGGTTCATTCTATTGGACGATGCGAGTATGTCACCCAACCTGTTTGCGCTGGCCTGATTTGGTTAACCTTTACCAAGTGATACCTGAAGAATTTTGGACATCCAAGCTTTGACATCAACAACAAATGAAACCCTTTAAAAAGCTGATTTACAGTGATTCTCTATCCTAAATACAATTCGTTGCATTTTATTGTAAGCATTTAGCATTGTTTCCTTTCTTGTTATCAGAACAGAACAAATGAGAGACACTACAGAATATCAGATCAAGGGAGATTTATTGAATTAATTAGCCAAAATCAGATTTGAAAAGTATTGCTTAGAATCATATATGTGCTGCATATGTGGGCCAGTGCCATCTGTAGTGTGTGAACATTGCATTATTGTAGCATGCAAAAAATGTACTTAATGACCCCGGCAATTGCCTAGTGACCACAGCATGTGACATCTTGTATATCGCACCATAAGGAAGCCTAAGGCCTGGTGCCCAATGCTCGGGTTACCTGGGACTGTGGACATAATAGCCAACACAGCTTTCCTAACGGACAGTGAAGAATTCTAGGTTTTGCATTCAATGTACAAAACTACACATATAGTCTACATAGAATGTAAGACTTCTCAGACTTGACACTCTATTCAATCAATATACATTTTTTAATATAATAATAACAAATCCAGCAGATTTCAACAAGATTGACACTTAATCAGGCACCGTGCTGCTCAGGCATCCTAAAAATCACTGAAACCATGTATTCAAGTGGGACATTAAAACTGAAATTAGAATCCAAACTATCCATGTTATAAGCCATGTTCAACAACCCACAGCTATTAATGTTGAAACTTTCCTATATATATATATAAAAAAATAAATTACTGTCTGAGGTCAAATTAAAAATAGGTTAACCTGTCTATATTTAACACTGAAACATTCAACATGACATAACCTTGAGCTAGCCATTCCTGTCTGGAGCCTTGCACATTAATCATCGCTCTGACACTCCACGTGAAGACATGAGATAATGCATTTTCAGTATACTAGCAAAACAAAAATGTGACTTTTTTGGAAAACCACTGCCTTGATAAGACTGTACTGTCACATGCTGATGAAAGCTGCCTTGCAACGTAGCACATGACATCTGTGTTACTCTCATTTGCATTAAAGAACAGATGCAGATGCATCTGATTACTAACAGTGCAAAGATAACCATTGCATCATAGGGTGAGTTTAGATATCAGCTGGTGGCAGACATTGTATGACCCAAAGCCAATGCTATCATAACTAACAATAATTACATGCTTTCTTATCACCATCTCCACCACATCATAAGACTGTGACAATACAGAGCCCTTCCTAAAACACTTGCTGACCCGGTGACCCGATAAATGACCTCATGCACATCTATGAGCTGATACATACAGTTACTGCTAATAAAAGAGTAGCTGTTTGAACAGTTTTGGTTACCTGACGTCGCTAGGGGCGCCATACGGCAATTTTGGGTTACTCCAACCCTAACCGACTGCATAGAGACATGTGCTGACCGAAAAGTTAACCCCATTAGAGTAACTGAAGTGCACGACTACTTACCTGTAGTTCACACCAAGCAACCTCCACGGTGGTCTCCGTATCCAAGCCTTTGTAGACTGTCTTAAAGGACCCCCTTCCGATCTCAATGTTAAATTTCAGAAACCTTCCATCAGGTGAAGTCGCCACAGCTTTAGTCTCAACCTCATCCTTTTCCTCCTGCTCGCGTTTGCTCTCAAACGGGGCTCTTGACAGAACAGCCTTCTTCGGGGTGCTCTCTTCGTCAGAGTCCGAGCTGGCATCAGCCTCCTGCGCGCTGGGCTCCTCGGCGGCCCAGGTATCAGCTGGCCGCGGGTCCGAGTCTTGCGTCTCAGGTGGAGAGCTGGAGACAGGTGACACAGGAGGAGAAGAGTCCGTCTTTTTCTCCTCGTTGGCACTCTCCGATAAAATGTTGTCGGCTGACCACGACAGTGTTTTTGTAAGAGGTGCGACGCTCTCCTGGGGCTCGACGTCCATGGTGTGGAGCTTGTTAAACCTGTAGGCATTTCTCCTGGAGTTCGCCGAGTGTCTCCTGCGTCTCGGCGGCAGGCGAGCTGGGAAGAACGAGTCCGCGTCAAAACCCGCGGGCAACTTCGGGAAGCCAAGACCTGCCATGTCAACCTCAGCCTGTGACATTGTATTAGATATATGTGTAGTTAACATTAGAACTGCAGCGCATAATCAATTGCGTTAAAGGTCTTTGCGTTCCCGAATTTCTCCATAACAACTATGCGTTTACATTTAGCCCACCCAAACCACAACAGTTCAAGAAGGAACTTCTCCAAGAGCGCAACGCAGATTAGCCTATACCCATATACATATATAAAAAATAAATATATGTAAAATAAATGTTAAGTTTCTGTAGAAATAGTACGCAGCAATGAACTGTAGGTTATTAATTCGAATAGCACTGCGTGACGTTCGAGCGCGTCCACGGAGCGCACGCTTTGCCTTCGCTTTCCAAGCGCAAGTGTGTAGTGCGCTACGATACTGCTCCGGTTGCTCCTCCCCGTGGAAAAACACCTTAGTAATTAGTGTGTGAGGGACCACAAAGAGTCAAGCTACAATGCCATTAATGCAGTCCCTCACGTCTCAGATAGATTACAGCTGCTTATTATGGCAAGCTATTGAAACATTTATTATTTAAATGTTATTATTGTTAGAATTTTTTTTATACTGACAAGTACATTTCACTGTCACAAGGTTCACTTGATATTAGTTCTTGTTTCCAATCGATCTATCTCTCTTCAATTAGTAGTATTTATTGTAATAATAAAACTTTTGGGATTCAAATTGGATTCAATTGCAAAAGTTTGTCATTAAATTCAGCGAGGATCTTAAATAAATGTTAATAATAAATAAATAACCCCCTCACTCTCGAGTTGATATGAGCACAGATAAAGCTTTGCAATTTATTACTGGTGAGAATGAATAAGTTGCTTGTTGCTTTCAAGTGACTACTAACAAATTAACAAGTACTGGTTAATAGAAAATGTACTAGAATATAATGAATAATTTTGTGTGAGCTGAAAATACCAGAATTGCCAGCTAATCTAAAATGAAATAAAAAGTCTATCAACTTTAAGGAATAAATGTTGTAACGTCTTGCCACATGTTATTGCCTCAGTTACTTTGAGTTTGTCTGTTGCAAGAACATTACAGAGTCAAGAAGTTAAACTCAGTGCAGGGAACCCCAGATCTTTGAAATCATGAAGCAGTGGATTCAAGAAACGGCTGATTCATTTGAATCCAAAGCATCAAAACCTGGCCATTTAAAAGTGAATAAACTGAACAGATGGAATTATTTCTCTGCGGTTCCCGTGAGATTGATTAGTCAGAATCCTTAATGACATTCATGTTATTAGTCAAGCTTAAAACTGTCATTCTGCACTGAGTATGATTCAATCCCGCTGTACTCCATTAGCCTGAAGCACACTCAAGAATAGAACTATATTTCGGACTGGTCATGACCTCACCATTATGTTACTGTAAGTAGCTAGTACATGACAGAAACTATTAATAACTGATCAGCTGATGAACAGCATCAGAGCTGCATAAACACAGACATCAGGTGTAATTAAATCCTCTTCACGGCATGTTGATATAAGTTCAGACGTGTGCCACACTTCCGTACACTTCGGTTTCACTCTGGCGAAGACAGAAATATTTTGCATCATGACAGTACCTCATAATACATGACAAATGTATGTGATGGGCTTCCTAATATCCCGTTCACATACAGCACGGATATATCGCGTAGCAATCCAAATAAACTGTTTTTATTTTTACTTTTTTAGCACCAAGTCATTTACAGTATCTCTATAGGTTCATGGTGGCTATTTTGAGCAGACTCTGTTTCTCTCGCTGTCAGCATCTTTGTTATTATTACTTTGTTTCCTAGCAATGCAATGATGCCCAATTAAAGGACATGGACTGATTGTGATCACAGAGAAGCGTGAGGGTCAGCGAGGGCCTATCCACTCAAGCATAGGTCATCTGTTTCCGACTGTTTGTGTTTCTATTGGCTTAATACTCTAAGGATTAACTTTAAATGGCCGTGGACCAGTGGGCCACTGGGGAGGTTTCATCCGCAGCAGCAGGTGACTTGACAACAGTGTTTGTGTTCATTTCAGACAACAGTGATCATAAGAGCGCTCAACACTCTGGGGCAACAGAACAGGGATAAATTCTGTCCTACTTTTGGCAGTATATCTTTTAAAATGCCCCTATTATGGGTTATGAAAGGTTCATATTTTGACAAGCATGCAAGGTCAAAAAACACTTTCATTTTCTTATAATAGGCATTTATTTTCACCTTATTTGTTCAACGACTCACAAACGATTAAACAAATAGATCATTAAGGCATTTTAACTGTAAACCATCACATCTGGTCAAAATACTAACACTTGCATACTGTGCACATTTCTTTCATGATTCAGAAAAGACAACTTTTTCACTAGAAAAACTGATTTTATGGATAGAGAGCAGAAGTTAATAGCGTCTTTATGATGTCTTTATTACAAACATGCAGCTTTTAATGTCTCAAGATGTCAGTGGATGGACTGGAGATGTGTGGATTACTTGGGGAATATTGTGATCATTCTGACGGCACCCATTCACTCCAAGGACAACCAAATAATGTAATGCAAAATTTTTGCCAAATCTACTCTCATGAAGAAACGGTACATTTTCAGCAAATGCTAATATTTGGGTGATGAATTCTAAAACTATAACCATTAACAAGTTATTTAAAATATAAAACTTTTAACCTTATTTTATTTCAGCTAGTTTCATACTAAAATAACTAAAACTCAATTGAAAACAGAAAAATAAATGTATTTAAAATATTAACAAAACTTATTCTGTCATTGATAATAAAACAACACTGCTGACAGCTTTGTTGGAAATTGATTGATAGAATGTCTTGCAATCATTCTGAAAAAAATCATGGGTTTAATATTGCTAAAGAAAATATGAATGAGGACCAGAATGGAAGGAGCTTGTGTGGAGCAGATTTCTCCTTGAGCGTGATACAGGCTCTATACAGCCTCACGTGACACAAACTTATCAGTATGAACATATTGCTGCTCCGTGAGCAGCTGGGCCTCCTGCCTCCACTTCGCTCGAATAACCCCTCCCCTTGTCAAACTTTAGACGAATCATATTTCATATTAAGAGAGACAACATATATATATAAATAACAGAAGCGAGTCATGTGAGAGAGGTGATGTTATTCTCACGAAATAGTGACGACCACCATCAGCTTTCTGCACTCCCTATTTATCTCTGAACTGGGTCTGTGTGAAGGGCAGATGTTCAGAATCAGGTATTCTTAAAAAAACAACAACACCACGGATAGTTTAGCTAGGTACAAAATAAAAATAATTTAAAAAAGATAAATAAATTATTTGGCCCTTTTTTCTATTTTCGAGAAATATATATATTTTATAATTGTTTATTAATTGCTTTATTTATTGGAATACTAGCATCAGTTATTACACTTAAATAAAAAAAATTGCATAAGTCAGAGTTTCAAAGTAACATTTGACAGAAATTCTGAATATTTAATAGGAAATATTTTTTAATTTATACATTTAGAATTGTGTATCATGTCATTTATTTAAATTGTTCTTAAAAAATATATTTAAAAAAAAAAATTACATGCATGATGCGTATTGTTTGTCTTGTTAAAATATTGTTTAAATAGCAAAACAACACTTCTAGATCGGCCCTAATTTTTCAAAAGAAATGGGAGAAGTATTCAAAATCAATTTCATCAAAATTATTTTGTCACAATTGATCTTAAAGCCATGCAAAGAAGAATATTCCTTTAACATCCCCGGTAAGAATATTATCAGTGAAGGATGAAAAGGTTACAATAAAAATAGCTGAATGGGATAAGGTTGTACAGACCTAGGATTCTTAAAGTAGGGATGTCCCGATCCGATCACATGATCGGAAATCGGGCCCGATCACGTGATTTCAGACTCGATCGGAATCGGACG
>JAUMHQ010000048.1:16980333-17001360 GCA_032361165.1 Enteromius paludinosus
TTTATAAAAAAATATATAAATAAATAAAATAAAAAAATATATATATATATAATTTTTTTTTTGGTTATACAGATTTTTTGTATATATTATAAATATATTTAGTAATGTAATTCTTAGTTTTTGTTAATAATTTTAGTCATAAGAGCAAATTAACTTTTTTTAATAGCGGCATTGTCTATTTGGTCTCTCTCTGGAATACAGGAGTTGGACCAGTGTGACAAATACTTGTTTTTAGCCAAATTTGCAAGATTTATTATACCATTGTTGTGTTGCAGAAGTGCATATACACCAAGGTGTAGATGATTTTTTTTTAAATCTATTAGAAATGCAGCATTATATCACTAACTCAAATGATCCTCTGCAGTGAATGGGTGCCAACAGAAGTAAAGTCCAAACAGCTGACAGCTTGTGGCAAGTTAGATGCCAAAGTTGAATACTCACAATTAGACGTTTGTTCAAACACCAACCCTAAGTATGAGCAATGCTTGCCCTAGCCAAAAGTAAATGTAAAGGTCAATTCTGCTTTGTTCCCAGGCAGTACTTGAAAACAACTGTGCTGACTCATATAGAAAAGCTGAAAAGTAAACTTCAATTAATCACACAGAAGCCAAACAAAATCACTTTCTCACAGTGCAGAAGTGCCCGAAGGTCTTAAGACGATTTAACGGTGCTATTATAAAATCAGAAAAGATCATTTTAACACTTTGTCGCCTTTCTGCCTTCCCGAAATCGGAGCGATTAGTTGAATAATACGTGATTCACCAGACGGCACAGATTCGATGATGCAAACAGACAGAGCTCACGTGCGCGACACATATTCAGTGATTCAGAGAAGTGCTGAGCTGATCTTCTCAGGATAACAGTTGTGGGAACGTTACGGAAGCACAGGTGAACGGGGGTCAGCAGCAGTTGTTTTGGCCGTATGGAAACTATGCTGAGCTAAGGAAAGAAACAACCTGACTCCAGTAGCAGATACTGACCTCTGAGCATCCGCCCTGCCCTGGGGGTCGTGACCTTTGGGATTCAGTGACAGCAGCTGACACTTATCCATGTCTAAGTGCTCCACAATGACAAGACAATGATTGTTACATATAAAAATGAAAGCAAGCTAATGCGTGGATAGGCATGTTGGGCACTTCAAGTTGTTAGTATTCGGCAACATCAATATAATGCGGCTCTCTAGAATACTCGATTCTGATTGGTCATTTGCTACATCCTGCATTTCAAGATACTATAAAACTGCCTTATTGACTTGGCAACAATTTCCTATATTTTACACTAGTTGTATGTCTACTTTATGGTCTTTTCCCTCTTAAATAATATTGTGCAATTAAATATAATATAATATAATATTACTGAACATCCCATGATGTTACCACAAAATAAATCCATCTGGGTCCTGATAACCCCATCTGGGATTATTTTGCAATAAACAGTGGTTCTTGCGGTATCTTTGTTGTTCATCAACATTTAAGAAATATCTGAGTGCATGTGCAGTAAACATTACCCACGATAAAAGCAGATAACTGTTTTATGACAGTAAAATCTCATTTTCCCTCACAGCCCTGATGTTTGTAATTCTGCTCCACCAACGATGTTCTGAGGGTTTTAACAGATCACGATTTCATTTCCATGATCCCAGACTGCACATGAAAGAGACAACAGCTCAAGCCCCGCTGCCAGTGTTTGTTTAGTGGAACGATGAATATTGTTCCACTGGACCTAGATTAAAGATATGAGCGAAATTCCAGGTATGGATAGTTTCCTGCCAAAATATTTTCTTATACATTTAAAGGAATGACTGCATAATGATGCATAAACAAAAATATGGAAAACAGTATACATACATAGTACATTAGGACCTGTTTGAATTGTTTTAGATCATAGATTTTCGGAGGATAGGTTTATAGTATAATTTATTCAATATTTAAATGTAAATATTTAGGTAATCATTTATTTAGATTAATTGAAAGGTCAGCCCTTGAGACTAGTTTCACAGAAAGCTACTGTTTACTCCATCCATCCGTCTATCCATCGACGGAAGTAACTCTACCCTCTAATCACTGTTGCCCTGGACTTTTCTTTCTCATCTGAGACCACAATTACACTTTGTCACCAAAATCCTCCCTTATATCTCATTGCTCTCACAATGACACCACACCACATTTTACCCCATCACAGAAATCAGAAATCTGTGAATAGAAAAAAAGATATATATATATAATATTGTATTTTAGACACATGTTACACTAATATGGGGACATGGGGAAATGTCTTAATAAATCACCTTCTCCTTGTATGTCAATACACAAATGTGTGTCCTCATATATAAAACACACACACATACACGTGTGTACTGTATACATAGTGAAAGGGATTTTTAATTGCAAAAAGCAACAAAATAACATTACAACAAAGCTTGAATATGAAAGTAATATATATTCATAAAAAATTTAAAAAATATATTGTAGTGTTGGCTGTATTCCCTAAACCTACTCGTCACTGGGGGCAAGACAAATCATACAAGTGAGGTCATACTAATTCATGTGAATTATCCACCTCGTAAAACATGTCAGAATAAGTTGTGAACCTGTGTTAGCTGCTTACACACATTTTCAAAACTTAACACACAAATTGCATGCACTAAATGCAAATTTCCTCACAATAAAGCACTGCATTTAAAAACGTCTCAAAACCTTAATATTAAACCATAATCTACTAAACCATAAACGGACTCAAAGGCCGAGAATTAAACTGCGTATGGTTTAGCAGATATGGCGTGTGCCTATGGTGTTTGATTGTCAGCTTTCAGAAATTGTGTCTCAGAAGAGTGTGTGTGAGCAGTTAAGCACCACATGATATTTTGGGGAAAAAAATACATTTTCTTAAGTGTTATTTTACAGGGCTTATTTTGTACCCTATTTATTTTCATTAAGTGCTTAGTATTTGTATTAAATGCAAGCCTCTCCAGGGAGTGTCACTGCAGCTCCCAGTGTGTGTGTGTGAAGAATGCGGGTTGGATAAGGACATACGTCACAGTGAGTGATGTGTGATTAAATGCTCTCTATTGCCCAGGAGCACTTAGTGAGCAACAATGGGAGAGTTCAGAGAGCAGCCGACGGTGTATGAAGAGAGGGCAGGATGGAAGACGAGTGTGTGTGTGTGTGTGGGCTGTTAACAGTTGTCAGGTTAATAAGGAAAGCCTGAAGCAGCAAATCAAGAAGCATGCACATTCTTCAAGAAAAGGAAACTGTCACCTGTCACACTTCGCGTGTGAGCTCAAAAAAGAACAGCTGTGGGAGCTGTATCTTCCCTTCCGATATGAACGTTCACAGGTTAATACTGTATGAGTGTTTCTCAATGCTCTTCCCCCCAGCATTGCCCCTTTTGATGTCATCTTGCACACCTGACTTAACTCATTTTTTCATTATAAAGGCTCTGACATGAGTTGGGTGTGTCAGATTAATAAATCACATGAATGTGAGGCGCAAGAGCCTCCAGGAGCAGAATTTATGAATGCTAGCCATTGACGACAGAGGAACTGCTTTAAAACTATTTAAGATTGAGGTCAAGGTTTGGCTCACTATAGTAGAACCCAGTGTGCCTCTGCTGGTGGATGATGAAAATGCACCATCTGGACTCATAAAAGCATCTCTATTCATTGACTGCTCTCAGAATTTAGATCGTAATTGTGCTTTTTTCCTCAAGGAACGCGTAACTCAGACTAAAGTCTCATATGCACATCAAGGCTGCATTTATTTGATACAGTAAAAAAATTATATTGTGAAATATTCTTACAATTTTAAATAACTGATTTCTATTTTAATATACTTTCAAATGTGATGCAAAGCTGTATTTTCTGCATCATTATTTAAGTCTTCAGTGTCATGTGGTCCTTCAGAAATAATTGATTTACTATCAATGCCGGAATCATTGATTGCTGCTTAATATTGTTTTGGAGCCTTTTTTAAATAACTGTTTTATGTATTTTTTCTCATATTTACATACTGAATTCCCCATATTTTAACTGAAAATGTGTCAGCAACAGTGTTAATTCAAATCTAATGATTTTATTTAATTCGATTTTCTGACATGTACATCTGATGTACGGAAAATACTAAATAATAATCTCATTAATTACAATAGCCTAAGTATTAATACTACTAAGAACATGCCACGTGTAGCTTTCTATTCCAATTCTGGTGGGGCATTTTACCCCAAAGGTCCAAATGTATAATAAAAAAAAACTAAACATTTTTTTTATTACACCACTATATTTTAAAACCATGATTCTAATATTTTTAAAACATGAATGTCATTTAAAACAGACACAAATAACCTATTCAACATCATAATATGTCATGATGAAAGCAGTAGCTTTCCTCGTTGCAGCTCATGACGGTGATCAGAGGGGCTCACAGCTGCGCATGCTCCTGTCAGCCGCGAGACAAAAGTTTTAACACTGGGGTTTTGCTGACATCTACTGGTGATGTATTTGATCAACAATACATTTTCAAACATAATACCAATCTAAAAGTTAATTAAATATTTAAATAATAGTAAAGTAGGTTAAGAGAACGTTTGTTTTATATATATATATATATATATATAGATATAGATATCCACATCAATCCATCTGAATGCACATTTTAATAATGTGACTTAGTGTTACAATATAGTATGAGTTTACGAAACCCAGTAAAAATAAACTGGATTACATAGAGACTTTATTTCAATATATAAGTAACCGTTATTTCAGCTGCATATTAATTGATATGTATAGTAGCATGCATTCTTACATTCATTATAATCTATACTTACTATTTAGCTTTATAATGGTTAAATGTACCCAATAAATAAAAGTAATAATAACAATTTTTCTTACTTAAATATTACGTGACACCTATTTCTATATAGCCATAGATGGCTGTAAAAATAAAGCTGAACAGGTTTGTCTGCTGTCTTTACTTGAACAGAACCAGACATGACACGACATGAAGGCCTGCACCTGTAATGTGGCATTGCTTTCTTTCTGTCTTTTTTGTTCTTCTTCCTCTTCTTTTTTAATAACTATAAAGAAGCTTTGTTATGATACAATGCGAACCATTTTCATTCTTTTTCAAGCGTTGTTTAGGCTACACCCTATTCGAGCCTGTAATATTATTGGGAACCAGCTGTTTATTTACAGCGAATTAAGAAGAGGAAGCCTATTTGAAATATTTAGTACATTTAAAAGCCATCTTCCACAGCAGAAAGCTTTTTGTCACAAGGTGACGCTGTTTCTTTAATATGGGGGAGTTTTCTCTCAAAAATCTGCACTTGTAGCCTGATCAGTTAGTCTCTGCTGTCCACTCATTTATTCATCCCATCTGCACACAGCCAGCCATCTCTTGGCCTTAAGATAGCAAGTTAGAACAAAAAGCTAGCGTCAAAACACCAAAGTCTCTCTCAACACCCATTTACGCAACATTTAATAAACTATAGGCTTGCGTAGGCCTATTGCAAAAACAAAAACCTATATAGGCCTATGATATTGTATATTTTTATTTGGTGAAATTCTTTTTTTTTTTAGATGATGAGCTAAATTTTTGAGACCATAGGCTATTACTTCTAGAGAAACCATACGTTTGTGTAATGACTTTTGACAACAATAATATTTAAGTTAAATATTAATAGTATAAATATTCTAATATATAACATCTTTCATATAGCAAGTCGTAGCAGTTGCATTTGTCGTCTCCGTTTGCTGTCTATAGGAATACATCATCCATGAATACCACATTAAAGCACATTATCTGTGGAACTGCTGCGTCGGGTTTGTATTATTATCCCCTTTTCGCTTTCAAAGCCATCCTTCATTCATTTCTCTCGCTGGGCCTGTTTCCAATCTGAGGACATGCGTGATAGATTTGTGAAATCATGCCCACCCACGTCATCTCCCCGCTCGGTGGGCTCCGGTATCAATCAGATTATACGCGCAGGAAATGTAGAAATCCTCAACAAAGAGCTGCATCGTTAAAACAAACACCCCACGGCCTTCAGCAGCCAATTGCGAGCGAAAATGGCTCACTTTCATCTGAATGACCCGACAATTTTATATGATAAAGCAAATTTTCACCATATCATTAAAATGAAAACTAGCATATAAGCTCAATGGGAAATGCGAGATATTAAGACAGAAGAAACATATGTGCGAAGATCAAATACACACGGCACCTTATGATAAATAGCCTATTATAGGCCTAAATATGTTTCTGATTTTAGATTCGTTGCTTCACAGCTGAATGTCATTTTACTTATCTATTATTGATCGTAATGGTCTCCAGTATTATCTTGTGATAGATGTTTTTGTTATCTTACATTTAAAATCTGTGTTTTACTAAAATAAAATAATACATAAAATAACTATAATAATAAAAGAGTACTAAATTATTGTTTGGGATCTTAATGCTGTTCAGGCTATTTGTCAAGCATTATTCATGATATTTCATAATTTGTTATTCATTACGTTTTAATATATAAAAAAATTGTGGATAAAAATTATAAACAATATTAATTATGAATATAAAACTATGTATGGTGTAAATAGGAATATACTGTTAACTGATTTGCTCAATTTGCTGCATGGAGAAAAAAAAAGATCTCAGGGATGCCCAGTTCTCATGTGATGCATTTCTTAATTAGGGCACTAATTCAGCTATTTTTTTTATTAAACTTGGTCGATTTACATGTAAAAGCTATTGTGTAAATATATTAATATGAGCATAGGATAAACTAAAATATGATGCTGCTATATTTTATTTTGGGTAGCTTACAGTAATTCCTTTCGATTTCCAAATGATAAAAAAAAAAAATCTAATTTCTTTGACTACTCGACCTGGGATTATGCTTAAATGAACATAAAATATCATGCACTAATAAAAATGAGCATGTCACTGTCTTTCTGTCATTTCGGCGCATGAACACTTTTATAAATATTTTCTGTTCATTCAAACACTCAAAGCAGGAGTGTAGCTTGTGAAATTCGTGCTCAAAGTTAAGCGCCGTAACATCCTCGTGACTTGAGTGACATGACATCAATCACGGTTCCTTCAGAGGACTGTCTGCGGACAGGACCTGGTAGAGTTGCCCTGTTTTCATTGGAGTGGAGCTTCTTCCTGAGAACTTCGTCATGACATCATCGTCATCCGATTCCCGAACAGCTGCAGGAATCCAGTTGCGTCGGAGTGGACGATGGACATTGCTGCAAGCGCAGCTCTCCAGACCTCCTGCGCTCGATGGTGAGGATTCCCGTGTAGCCAAATCAAATCTCGTGTTGTTAGCGCGCTCGTCTCTTTATCATCCATCTTCCAGGCTGTTCCGAGGAGCCAGGAACAGCCCTTTGCCATCTGCTTGTTTAGGAGCCGTTTCGCGTCTGCAACTTGTGGATAATGACCCTGGACACTGATTTAATGGAGGACCTCGTTGTCGACGTGGTTGGAGAGGGTGGCAAGGAGTCTGGAGACGATCATCTTTCGATCTCAGCTCTTTCTCCATCCGACCAGGTAGATAAGAAGGAGGATAAGGACCACGTCCCGTCTTCCATGTGTCCCTCCAGCTCGAGCAAGAGCACTTCGGTGAAGCCGCCCTATTCCTACATTGCTTTGATCACCATGGCCATCCTTCAGAGCCCAAAGAAGCGTCTCACCCTCAGCGAGATATGCGACTTCATCAGCCACCGGTTTGCGTATTACCGAGAGAAGTTCCCAGCCTGGCAGAACTCCATCCGACACAATCTCTCCCTAAACGACTGCTTCGTCAAAATGCCACGCGAGCCCGGCAATCCCGGGAAAGGGAATTACTGGACCCTGGATCCCAATTCATCGGATATGTTCGAGAACGGAAGTTTCCTGCGGAGGAGGAAGCGATTTAAGCGGCAGCACTTCAAATTTGGCGTGTTCAAAGATCAGGCTCTGCAGCCCAGTGGCTTTCCTAACCTCGGCTACGGCGCGTACGGACTCAGCGCGTCCTGCGCACATTTACCTGGGCTGGATATCTACCCATTTGGCTTCCATCAACCCATCGGCATGCCACCTGTTGGGAGCATTTTACCGGCACTGTCCACGCTTTTCTCGAGGAACTCTGTCACAGCCAAGTCTTTCCCACAGTCCCAAACAGTGGCAATGGAGCCTGTCACCCCTGGCCTCGGCTGCGCAATGGCCCCGACCTCTCCATACGCGTCCTCGGCACTGTTCAATCCTGTGGGCTTCCCTCGGGTCCTTAATTTTCAGTACGAATACCAAAAGCTCCAAGATGTGCACAGCCACGTGGATTTGTCCACTAAACACAGACTCCTCGCTAGCGTCAATGACTAACAGCGCACACGAAACTATTGTTTTTTTTTCTTCTTCTCAGGAATCATTTCATTTAACCGGGGGTATACAAGTGTGTAGAGCATCTCGTCGAATGTTTTCGAATATATTAAGGAACTTTTGAGTTTTACATTTCTGTCAGGAATTCATCCAGTGACGTGTTGAAGTGTTACATGCTAAAATTGTTTAGAGATGCATGTTATTTCATTGGAATGATTAAATATCGAACGAATCGATTATTTAAATGACGAATTTCCTTTTCGCGCTTTGACGGAAATAAAATTGACCTTTTATATAGACACGAAATGTCGTGATTTGCTCGTGATTTGGCATGAACAAGAAGTACATAGTGCCTTTTACTTGCAACATTTCTCTTTAAATGTGCTGTAAATACAGTGCCAATATTTTCCAGACATGTCTCGCTCATTTCTCAACAAGGATAAACAGTTGCCTAGATAAGCAAATAACCAACCACCACAAAAAGGTAAGATTAGGTAAGATATCGATTGCTAACATTTTTCTGTCGATTAATTGTTATTATTCATCATCACAATTTTAATAATGTGAATTATTTTCATTACTATGAATGAAAAATTAGGAATGATAACTATGACACGCATATAGGCGTAAATAAACACAATCTGTGTGTGTGTGTGTGTGTGTGTGTGTGTGTGTGTGTGTAAGTGTGAGTGTGTGTGTCAGAAATAAACCAGGACTTAGTTACAATAATACCCCACATATTTGAAACGTGATGGCATAAAAATAAAACGTTAACGCCAAGTTATTTATCGGTTATCCAACATTTGATTAAAATTTTTATCATAATTTTGCCAAAAGTGTTTGTATTGATTATGGGAGGGTTTTTAGATAGTATCTTGTTCGGTTGATGTGATTTTATCAACATTTAGAATTTATTGAACTGGTTCGATTGGAGTATTGGACATAAATGGAATTGTTTAAATTGTAAAAATAATGGCCTGATAGTCGTAAACAGCAATGAAAATCATTTAGGGAAGAACCGGAACGAAACTAACAAAGCAATTTTCTCAGAGCCCTGACTATATTTTGGTTCCAAGCTATGACAGCACATTCAGCACGAAACCCTTGACGTAGCTGTCGAATATCACGTCATTTCGTCCTTGTTTCCCGCGGTTACGTCAGAGAGCAGTTTTCCAGCGCCAAACGTAAATTACTGAAGCAGTAATTTTTTTTCTAGTTACAAATTGTGTAATGATCAATCGACATGTTATTTAATTCTGTAACACATAATTAAGTTTGCCTTGTCAGTATATGAAAGTAAATCGAGTTTAAACGTCAGGAGGTCCACAGGAGGCATTAAAAAAAAATTAAAAATGTTAATATTGTTCATACTGTTAAACATTTTTTTTTAATAAAATGGATTGACATTGCCAGTAAAAATATATATTTTCCAAACAATTTAAGTTTGTACTGTTGGGTTACTATTAAAAAAACATGATAACTAACATTTAAAATAAAAAAATAATAAATAATAATAATTTTTGCAAAGATAAAGAACAAAATTTGTTTGTTGTTACATATTAACAAGGTCATAGTCAGATGTATTTAATAAATCAAAAGTAACAAAAAAAATCTAACTTGTATTGTGTTACTTTTGAACCACCTGTGTGTTACTTTCGTTCCTACTGATGGGGTCGAAAGTAACAATGCACAATTTACATTCAAAGTGAAATTATACGTCGTTCTACATTTGTACAAAATAGCACCTGGTATTGATTGAACACACTTGTGAGTTACTGACAGCAGCAAAATTGGATCTCTGTCCAAAATCTTTTAAAATGAGGTTTTTCTAAAAAAATGTCCCTGCTCTCCCCTAAAGGAGGACATTTATATGGTCACTTGAAGTTTATAGAATATTGCATAGATCTAAATAGCCGTTCATTTAGCCCATATCCCCATCATATAAAAATAAAGTAAAATATGAAGTAGGCCTGGAACACGTGTCCACTCGCGTCGGTTTATTTATTTAAGCTTGTTACGCGGAAATAATCAACCGGATCAGTCTCAAATGCTTTTCACAAATATACATATCTCGCCTGAGCATGAGCAGGTTTCCACCTGAGCGCACATTGTAAATAATCATCTCCAAACGCTCAGCAGAGTCTTGACAGCTCACTCTGACGCAGGCGTGTATTCACGCTCCTATTAGTCATTAAACACAGTCATTTCAATCGTCGATTTCAAAAGCTCTACACATTATGCATCTATATACAGCCTATCATCACATGACCGCAGGTCTTTGATCCCTCTTCTGAGTGCTTTGCGAGGATCTTGGGGCCTCCATTTTTGCCTGAATTGATTGAACAGATTTTGTATGATTTCCTAATCAAATCAAACTTACAGCGTCACCAAATTCATCAAATGTTTTAATATTTCTCCTGGGATTCTGAACGAGGAATGATGACAGCCTTTTGAAGCGCAGCTTTTATTTTACGTGTACTGCGCAGTGTGCTGTTTTTTCAAGTTTTATGTTCTAAGGGCATATGATTGCTACGTGATGAGAATATTCCTTCAGTTAGGCTACACAATGCTTTTTTATCTGCATGGAAGTTAATGTCAATTAGTTTTACGGGAATGGAGGTGAAAAAAGCAGCAAGCAGTGGTATTTCCAAACAGAAGCAATAAAGTTAAAGCAGAGGGTATCTTTGACTGGGAACTGAAAGATAAGAGCTAAAACCAGTGTACTGTATATTGCAAATATATTCATATTTATTTACAGGCTATGCGTGCAACACTACCACATTGGTAAGTATGAGTTGTTTTATGTTTTACTCACTTTAACTCATAGCCTATTGTTATTTTTATTTAGCTATTATTTGCTATTTAATTTCTATTATTAAAATATTCTATTTAAGAATTATGCATGGTATGCATTTTTAAGTAAAAAAAAAAATCAATTCCTAATATTGTATTGTATTGACAAACAGAATAGACCCACAACAAATATTTGAAACAATTGGCCTAATAGAAAACACCTCAAGACAGTCAAATGTCTGTGTGCTGTTTCACTAAATGAACATCATGAAAGGAGCTCATGATCTGGAGTACCAATCTGACGTGACTGGATGAAATCACGTGCCTTTTTCCTGCTTTCTTTTTGAGGACCTTCTCACTATAAAGCCTGTTTGTCATAAGGCGAGATCCTCATATGAATAAAACGATTGGTGACTGTTCCAAATTCAGATAAAGCAGAATTTGTAATTTTATTTAAATAAAACGTCAAACATCTGGTTTATCAAACTGGGGGAAAGGATACATTTGCATGTAAAGCCCGTGCCTTCTTTGAATTTCACCGCAACGCTTTGGATGCATTTGAAATCTTGCTTATTTGGGTTTGACCTGCGCTTTAATGTTTGACGTTTTCCAGTTTTTCAGATTTCCTTTTTCTTTCACTCACATGACTGGACAATGAGCCTTGAAGGTATATGCCTAAATGGGCTGCGCTGGAATCCTGTGTGAGGAAAGAAAAATAAAACAAGCACAGAAGAGCCAGAACCAAAGTAAAGGCCAACCTGAGATAACTGAATTCCCCGCTGCACCTGACAAAATAAAGGAAACAAAAGGAGTGTGTCTTCGTGAGTGTGTGAGTAGCCTTCAAGAAAACTCACTAGTAAATGCGTCCAGCTGTCTTTCGCTCGCCCACAGACTCTTTCATGCAGGAGATGGAAAGATTCCTGTTGTTGCCTTTGAATAACTGGCCTCTATTTAGCCGCGTCCCAACAGAGATACAGAGACAAATATTTATTTCCACAGTGACCATCACAGCGTATCTGTGACCCAGCTCCCACATCTTGCTTAATCGCTATCGTCTTTCCCAGCTGCCATAGTTTGTGATCCTCAAAAACAATCTGAGAGATTATTTTTCCCAGTCAAATGGCCGTCTAAGACCCATAACTTAAAGCAAAACAAGTCATTTCACGTACGAAGACAGAAATCATAATAAGCCCTGCATTTGTGGTCTGAAATTGAATACGTCATCTGTGAAAACTCCACTTCACGCTCCATCAGTGTCACATTAAGCATGTTAATAATATTGTGATTGTGATGAATTGCTCTTTATTTGACACCCTCCAGCAGCGCTGCCAGCGCGAGCGCTCGCCCGAGTCCCGCGCGCTTTATTAGCAATGACGTATTATAATTTGTATTTTTTCCCTCCGAAACGGTTTGATTTTATAAGGGAGTGAACGCGCAGGTTGTGTTTAGAGGTCCGCTTGTACCTGACCCGAGAGGCGCTTTCTCCTGTCTCCTCATGCCAAGTCAAACAGGATGGTTAAAGTCATTGCTCAAAGCCTGTACCAGCTCGCGCAGGTCTCCTGCCGTCTCCTCCAGCCGCGCCGCGCTGCTGAGGTGCTCTGTGGGATATCCTGCCCCTTCCAAGCAGCTTCCTGAAGAGGAAAATTCTATTCCTGTGCGTTTGAGGTCTATTTTGTTGCATTTGAGATGTTAAGGTAGTAAATTGATTCAAGGGGGGATTCGTTTAAAATTAATTTGCTCCAAAAAGATATTTCTAAGGATCACATGCAAGTCTTTAAAAAAAATAAAATAAAAAATCGAGGTACTACACTACCCATAATCCCCCAACGAGTTTCCATGGTAATAAATACACACCACGATAAAATAAAACTGTTGAGAATAATTTTTTTTTAAATGTTACGTTTTGCTGCCTTTTTTGTTACCTTGACAACACATTTCTCCTTGAAATAACTTTTAATGTATTTTTAGTATTTTTATTTTCAAGCCCAGTCAGAGTTCTTTTTGCTTTAACACGTGAAATCATGTCAGCTTTAAAAACATTTAGTTCAACTTAACGAGTTGATCAATCTTCACATTTGTAACCTCGACGTATTACAAATTTTAGCTGATGAAGATGATGAAATACTTCGCCTCGTTCCATTCACTTTGTAATTGTTTAAAATCTCAAAATAAAATACAAGTGAGCAAAATCTGTAAAAATAAACAAAATATAAAACCACAAGGGCTTATGTTAAGCACATACAGATGTCCCATCATTCTGACTAAAAGCAGTTGGCAGGGGTGTAACAATATATGGCGTTGCAATATACAGCAAAACAATAATGTGACAATACGCAGATGTGCACAATTATTTGCAATATAGAGAATAATTTACCCCCAAATAAAATTGTGTGATTCACTCATGTTGTTCCATATCCATATGACCTTTGTTCATATGGATTTTCATGATTTTTCAAGGTGTTTTATATACTTTTTTGAAGCATGGACTTGAAATTCCTTCATTTGTCTCTTGCCTCTTCAGTTTTGAAGATGAATACACATTTGCCTGACATGAGGATGAGTAAATAAAGGCAGAATTCTAATTTTGGGTGAACTATATATCCCTATTAATCTCGCTGTATAAAGCTTATTCAAGCAGATGCAGGCCAGTGTAATAAAAAGCAAGGTGTTTTTAAATATTTATCTATTTATTTATTTTGTTTTTGTAATAGAGGCAAAATATTAAACAATAAATGAAATTCAATAAATTAAACAATCTGTACTTAATTCCTCACATCCTCATTTTCATTCCAGACAAAATTAAATATGGCACTATACCCATGCAAACCAATGTCTTCTGCACATAAACAAAATACAACGCATTCTTTATTGAAGAACTAGGCTATTGAAAAACTAAATTCCTACACAGAAAAAAATAAAGAATTAAATGGGAAAATATCTCTGGAAACAAGACAGCTGAAAAATTGGATAGTCATGATCTTTTATTAGAAGCAGGTTGTATATCAGACCAGATCTGAATGAAGAATCAGATCTCAGATTTCACAAAGCTCTTGTTCAAGCACATACACACTTCAAACTCTCTTTTCAGGGTTGGAGATTGAGCGAAGCTCTATAACAACAACGATCATTCTGGCGAAACATCACTTTTGTAATAAAGTGTTGACTTTTGCCACTTTAGAAGCAACATACCGAGAGTTACGTGACACACATCAGAGACCCTGCCGTAATGAAATCTGATCACAAGTGGTCACAGAAGACACATTTGAGATGCATGTAAACACCCGGTGTAAACAGCAGCCTGTCTCAGCTGTCCACTTGTGATCGGATCACCAGAGACGGTTGTTAATACCAAGTGTAAACAGTCTTTTTTTAATCCGACGCTGCAACATAATTGCCCTTTAAAGGGACAATAACGATCTACTAATATGACTATGACAGAGTGATGCACGTCCTTAATGAAAGGGGAGATATTGTATGATGTCAGCACTTGATGTCACATAAATGATCAGTTCCTCTCTCTCTCACACACACATGTGCTTTTGCTGGCAAGACGTGTGCAGTTCAGCCTCTCCATTTGCACCGAATAGAGTTATAAATCACCCCACACCTCCACCCTTCGCCTTTCGTCAGTGAGTCCTTTTTCCAGAACCAAGGGGCCTCTGCTCACTATTTTGGCCAGCTATTTATTTGAGGGGGTGACCAAGTTAGTGCACATACATTCTGCGTGCACACGTATGCCTGCGCTTCTCAATACGTACGTGGGAAATGTGTGCATGCGAGTATGCCCCCTCCCCACTCCCACCCCAGCTGGTTTCTTTGCCAAAATCAATTTGCCAGTAGATGACAGTGAAATACTGCAGGAAAGCCACCCAGAAGGGGAATGAGCTAACACCTCAGCCATGCTCCTTCACCAATGGGCAGAGCAGATGAATGAACGGCAATGGCATGGAGAGATGGAATGAGAAAAAAGGAAGTGCAAATGGCCCGTAGGGAAAGAAAATGAGAAATTTAATTAGGGCTGCTTAATGTGTCCATGTTAAGAAGTGGTGTATGGCTGTCTGCTAACCTCTGAAGCACCCTGCTGCTTCCATGCACATGGAGCCCTGATGCACAAGCTTAGTACAAAAACCTGGTGTTTATAAACAGCACACTAACATAGTATTCGACTTTCTGCAGTATGTATTACGTATACTGTGCAATGTTCTTGACTTCATCCTCCATTGTCAGTACAAAGAAGTAAATATAGCTTTTTTAAACAAATGTGTGCTTTTGGTCAATTTCTGAGTAGTTAGAATAAAAATGACAAAGGAGGGAACATTTTGGGTTCCTAAAGAACCCTGAAGTGAGCAGTTCTTAAAAGCATTGCGCATTTTTGTGGAATACACTCCACAAGCTGGACAGATTTTAAAACATGTGCACACTTACCCTCTTTATAATAGTCACAGATGGAAAAACTGGCTCTGATACACTAAACGACTGAGGATCTCATACTACCAGATTTGTTCCGGTCACAAAAAAACCCAACAACAACAAAATTGACACAGAAACCTGCTGCTTGCTGCTAAGAGACACTTGATAAATAAAAACAATATGCATTCTAAAATCAGCTTAAAATTTCAAACATGTCTGATATCCTCCGCATGGATGGAATCAACGACTGGAGCCCAAACAAACAAGCCGATTTTCTGTGAAACCTGTCAACTTAAATCTTTAGACTGGCTCTGACTTTCAGCAACTATATAGCTTTAACTTATCCAATCTGTAAATGAGAGGGGAAATTATATTGTATTCCAGCCTTTAGTGTGAAGAATCCTTTTTGCTTTGTGAAGAACCTTTAACCTCCACGGAACCTTTTCATTCCGCAAAAGGTTTTTTATAGTGAAAAACAATTCCTTCGCTTATTAAATTATCCGTTAACCATAGGAAAAATGGTTCTAAGAACAGTTTACAGAAAGGTTCTTCAGAGAACAGAAATAGTTTTTTTATTTGGCATCACTGTGAAAATCTCCTTTATTTTAAAGAGTGTAAAGAACATCTTGCAGAATTGAAAAATTCCATGGATGTTATAGGTTCTTTATGGAGCATAGATGTTTAGTTTAGTTTCTTTGACTATACAAAACAACCATGCAATACACCAATAAAAATGCAAAATAGGAGTTCATGTAATATAATTCTATTTTTTCATTGGATTTGCTTATAAACTAATAAAAAAGATATGCATTTACTAAGCTACATTTCCATTTCTAACATTTTGGTGACTAATTCCCCTACTTTTATTTTATGGGATTAAAGTTATTTTTATAATTATACAGTATTGTAACAGTAATAGCAGGTCTATGCCTCTTTGCATCTCCAATAACACAATGTGATGTTTTTCTTTTATGATTAAAAACTGAACAAATAGCATCAAGTGGTGCTGCTTCCAGTTGCACAATTAGCTGATTTCTTTGTGAATGGGCTACAAATCTGCTGTCATGTAATCAGGAAGGGAACAGGAAGTATAATTAACATATGGGTCAGAGGCTACAGAACCGGGTTAATGTGCGCTTCAGTCTCTGGTTACTGTTGCCTTGTTTTCTCAATGGGCCCAAAGCCTGATTATGCTGATGTGGTGATGGTCGGGCTGCCTATGGTCAGGTGGTTTATTCGAGATCTCCTTCACTCTCAGTCTCTGGGTGTTGCTATGGGAACTGAAGGAGGTTTGTGGACCACCAGCTGCGAGCTGCAGCAGGAGATTGGCTCTTAACCTCACCAATTCCTCAACCTCAACCTTACGCTTCGGATTGGTTTTCCGCTCTTCTGCGCTAACATCTACAGCAATGCAGAAGAACTTGGACTTGGACTTTTAAAAGGCATTGGAAGGAGTTCTGGAAGGGAAAAATCATGAGCTGGCATACATAGTGGACACTCAGCCAAACCTCACACTTTGTATCAGATGAAAAAAGTCTGCTTATTCCCTTCTGATCCTTAATCCAATAGACCAGGCTCAGAGAGGATTTGGTGTAAAACATCTCTTCTCCTAAGATGGGTCTCAAATCCCTCATTTTGAAAAAAAAAGCCTGTTCTCCATCAAGGCGTGATATTAATACGGCCTTGCTCTCTCTAAGCGTGACCTCACCATGTTGAAACGCGACACCATGTTTTAGTGAATTGATTACTACGAGTATCAGCAAGTGCACAAAATGCCAAATGCCGCCCTGCCACCCAAACCGTCTGCTGGGCGAGCATGCACTTCATTTCTGCGCTGCCTGCCTTGGTGGTCTCTGGTGTAAGCTATATTTTACCCTTGCCTTTCTTTTTCCCATTTTTTATAGCAAACAGAAAATTGTTCCTAATTCGCTGTTGCTAGAGGGGGGTAATTTGTGGCTTTTGGCAGAGTGTCACAAGCCCCAAATTTGAAAAAGCTGCTGTGGGGAAGCTGTTTTTTACAGCCGTGCAGGACACGTTTTGGCAGCGAGAGAGCCAATCACTTTTTTATATATCAAGGAAAAAACAGAATTAAGCGAAGGAAGCTCTGGAACCAAACAGAGGGCAACAAGACTGTATTGATCTCTGAGGAAGGAAGTAACCCTTGTCTAACATAGTTATCTCCTGCTCCGTAGGCCTCTTTTGCACTATTTGCTGCCCATGCATTTGATCTTCAGATGTTTCCATGGAGTTCGAGCCTGGGAGATCAGGAACATATGGGGCTTACAACATTAAGTGTAAATGAATGAATGTAAACTCTCGAACATGAAGTGTGCGGTAGCTCCAAACTAATTAGATTTTGAGTTCTGGGTCCTGTTGAAGACGGCGGAAAAAATGCAGGGGAAATTAACCTATCTTGTTTTATCTTACTATTTAGAGTTAATAAAACAAGCTTCAACCCATTCTATAGTTCTTCCTTTTAATGTGAAGATTCCTAAAGGGATAGTTCACCCAAAAAAGGACTTTTTACTGAAACATTTATGAATTTCTTTCTTAAACACATATGTTGCTGGTAACCATTTTTTGCCGATACTATGATAGAGAATGGCCAGCAGCTGTTTAATTATCAACATTCTTCAGAGTATTTTCTTTTGTGTCAGGTTTGGAACAACTACCCCTTTAAGACCCATTCAACTTTTCTATACTGCCATTGTCTGCCATTTTTAGTGAATCAAAATGACTTTTACTGAATAATTGTACAGACAATCAGTCTCATGAATCCTTCACTGGATGCATTATTAAAGGAACATCAAGCAATCATTGTGTCCAGTTATGGAATATTCTAATTTATGCATCTGTAACTTATTGCAGATTTATAACTAAATTTGAATTATAACTAAAACGTTTATTTAATTTAACAAATGCAATGTTTTTTTGTTTGTTTGTTTGTTTTGATTTTATAATAACATTTCTACACAATGAAAGCAGTCTGAGGCTTTTAAACCTCACATTTTACCTGTTGGTTAAATCCGTTACATAAATATCAATTATTTGGTCCTGTTTTTATATATATTTTGTTATGTGCAGGATTCCTGATTCACAGCAAGGGCGCATCGTAAATGAAATCTAATATACTCAAATTAAAATCAGAATGTCCAGCTTTAGTTTCCAGAGGCCCTAACTATTTCTTTATTGTTCTTTCTGGTTGTTTTTAACTCAATCTCTTCTTTAAATACCTCCTTTTCCATTTTAAGCCCCCCCCCTGTCCGACACTCTACCGTATATTCACTTTCACTCTTCAGGGACTGCTGAAGCATTTCTCCGACTCCAGCATGGTTTTTCACTTTCACAACACTACGTCATTACTCTGGGTTGTTTAAACACTTAAGGAGGGTTTAAAGAGCAGGGAGGGAAAAAACAGAAAGTTGTACATTAACTCTGCATTACCCAAAGGGACTGTAAAACCTGCACCCTGAGCAAAACGTGAATAAATAAAACCCGCGCCTGTCAGAGATCTGGAACAGAAGAGTGGATGCGAACGAGGAGGGGGGAAGCCACCATGTTGAAATTAGAAGCACTAAACTTGGAGGGTGTCTGCTGTAGACTGTGAGACCTTTAGACCAGTTGTTGTGTGCCAGTAACTAATGATGTCGGACGCAGTGCCTGCCGAGCCAAAAGTAGCAAAGTGTTTGAGTCTTAATAACTCATTTTGTTGAATGACACAACACAGTTGCCATTTGCAATGGGAACACCATCGTAGAATACGACACTCCCTGTGCCTACATTCATTGGAGGTCTTGCAGCTGTGAAGAAGAGCACATCCGAATCAAAACTCGGCCGATACTTTGACGTCATGTGTAATCGTGACACATTCTCTGATATATCACTGTTAATCCTTCACCGCATTTAATTAAGTCGCTGCGCTGCCAAAATAAAAGCAACTGTTTGTTGCTCTCACACCCTCCAAACATCTGTTTCTGGTGGGAAACTCCATGGGAAAGCTGTATCAGTTCAGAAACTCATGGGCAAACGCAGAAAGTTGGAAGAGCCCGTGCCTTATATATCTTCTTTACACATAAACCAGTTTTGTTCTACATTGGGGGCAGCTCTAGGCGCACAATAAAGCTCTTTTGATGGATGCAAACCCTGGAGGACGCCGCAGGTGTTGCGTGGGATACATCTATCACACGCCAAATCAAGCCGGAGTTGTTCCTCCTGGATTGAGACGGGTGGAAAACAGCATTCCACAAGTCTGCATGAAAGACAGCTTGACGGGCCTCCATGTAACAAGGTGAAAGTTTGACCTCCTTATCTGACTATTAGGTTAACCGAAGAGGTTGAGTGTAGGAGTGAAGACCAAGCCGAAGTAAAATATGCATTGAGTGTTCCATGCATCAAGTATATGGGATTCCATTGCAAACACACTTTGCTATATCTTCTACCAGTGAGTCGTTAGAGATATCCTAACTGGAGAGAAGCCTAGTCCTTCTTATTTCAGATTCCCCCCCAAAAAGCGTACACCTGCTCCAAGAAAGTGCCACCTGTAACTATTATTATTGCTTTAATGATGACACCTTGTAATAGTTCACACGCGACGGTGAAAATGTGTTACCGTTGGTTTGTAGAAAAAGAATGTTTTTACAATCTAACTTCTACAATTTCAATCATCATACTTTTTTTTTTTTTTTTTAAAGAAGCCCTTGCCAGATACATGCTATATATGCAACTGTGACTTACAACACCACCCAGAACAGTTAAAAAAAACTCAGGTTGTGAAAATTACTATGGCTCACAAAGGGTCTATAATGTCCAATATTTAAAACTATGCATTTTAGGGTTAGTCCTGGAATAAAAATAATGGAAACGACATTGTTTAATAGTGAGAGAGAGAAAGAGAGAGAGTGCCATATAGGACATATTTCACATTTTTGTTTTTGAGAAGGTTCTCAGAGGCAGTTTTAATCTATCCTCACACGTGTCTGGCGTTTACAAATCACAGAAACCCCAAACCCTTCATGGCTCACCTCTTCTCTTTCTTTCAGTCCTTTCCTCCCTTTCAACCCCCCTTGGGGAGGTAAAACCCAGACCTGAACCACACTTCTCTCTTATTTAAGGGGGTCAGGGCGAGCTTATCGGTCTCCGGAGGGCTATAAAGCGGCCAGGCTCGTGTTTTCTCTGCGCGCCTCCGGATGAGTTGCGGCGCGTGAAAGGCTCGCGCTGCGGGCACGCGGAGGTCTCGCGCCCAGTTAAGATGAAACAGTGGCTATGGAAAGAAAATAAAAAGATATGTGCGGCCTCCGGAGTATTTGACACCAGTGAACCTGTGAAGTTCCGGAAGGACATGCTCCGTATATTTCCTTATTTTCGCTTTTTTCCCCTGGTAAAGCCGGTAAAGAGGCGCGCACAAAGGTAAATGACAGGTGTGGGGCGCGCGAAAAAGGAGGGTAAAAACGGAAGATAAAGTGTTTCTGTCCCA
>JAUMHQ010000048.1:17029960-17052674 GCA_032361165.1 Enteromius paludinosus
ACCTACATCTTGGATGCCCTGGGGGTAAGCAAATAAACATCAAATTTTCATTTTTGGGTGAACTATCCCTTTAATTAGAATGGCTATTTTCTACATTCAAAGGAAATGTATCTTGTGCAGCAAAACAATATATTGGAATGACTTTATAATGAGTAACAATGCTGACAATTCAGTATTTCAGAAAATTCAGAACAGAATTTGTTATTTTAAATTGTAACAACTTTTCATAATATTACAGCTTTTATTGCATTTTTAATTACACAATAAAAAAATACTATTCCAAACTTTTAACCAGCTGTGTGTGTGTACACAATATGCAACTGGGCAAATTCATAATCTCAGCTGTTGAACTTACCCATCAAAAATGGAGAAGTTAAAACGAAAGCCCAGGCATCGGATGACCCGGTCATACGGCTGTCTGAGTGAGAAGTTATCAGTGTGGTAACCAGGAAGATTTTGCCCTGTGACCTTTGAAATGTTGTTGCCATTCTGGTCAAGAAGTTCAGTAAGAGTTAAATACAGCTGCTCCTTTCTCTCCGTTGATGTTTGACTTCTTCTCTTTGCTGTTCTTCTCTTCCCTCCATCTTTTTCTCTACGGACAATGGCGATATCCTCTAGTCTTCCTTCTACAAGACCGTCTAGAGATTTCAGCTGGTACGTGTCTAAAAGCTCATTGTTTACTGCCCTGAATAACAGAAATGTTGATTTAAGGTGCAGTCACATTAGTGAAGTTTGATGGCCAGAAAAGGTTTATGAAGCACAGCTCATGAAACCTAGACATATCACTTGTGCATTTGGTGACAGCTTGAAAACATTAATTTTATGCATTATGCAATCATTTGGACAGGGTAGAATATATACCTGAGGTCTCCGACGTAGTGCGTCTGCCATGCGAGTCGCACAGGACTGGGACTATACAAGTGAATCCGGCTGGCTCTACCCAAGATGCTCTGCGCCGTCTCAAAGGCGGAGTTTCCTTTGCCGAGGATTAAAACAGCTTGGTCTTTAAACTCCTCTGGATCAGTGGGAATAGACTCGTAACCCTCCACCAGGTCAGAGCCAAGAAAATCCACCTGCTCAGGAACCCAAAGGCCAGTAGACACCAACAGGACACTACAAAGACAAAAAAAAACATTATCAATGATATAAAACATCATGAATTGATTTCAAAGACGCATGAAAAGCACCTAAAAATAAGTGATTAAATAGTATTAACTAAATGTTAAATTAAATTATTGAATGCTAAACGTAATCATTTTAAATGAAGTTAAACACACCTGCATTGATAACTGACACCATTCTGGTCGGTCAGAATGTAGCCTTGGTTTCCATTATAATGTGATGCTTTGATTCTCCCTATATCAGCTCCGTATTTAACCTTCAGTCCCAGCTCCTTCACAAACGTCGAGAGGTAACGTGGGAAGTCATCTGCATTGGGGTAGAGCTCTCGGCTTATTCGCTGGAACAGCAGGTCGGCCCTGTCACTCAGCAGGGAGTTCCAATCGTGACGCAAGTTGAATTCCTTGTTCCTCCTCCCTGTGTATATTTTGTTAATGCTGATGAGCTTTCTGTGGCGAGGATATCTGAAAAAACACAATAAATAAGACATGATTAAACTTCAAGAAACACAGAAAGTAAAAAAGGTGACATTAACCACTTATTTCAGCTTTCCTCTCAGCCAACAGCAACCAATTTTATTTTAACAGGACATTTTTCTTTGGATTATTATGCAAGAATAAAACTGTGATATATTGTTGATTTTAAATATTAATAAAAGCCATAATTACTTTAAATTCTTTTGTATTAAGCCTTTTCACATGACATGCAGACAAAACATGTTTATAATGACCATGAATTATGAATTAAAACAGGAAATAAATTAGTAATAAATTGTGTTCTGAAGACAAACAAAGCTTTTATGGATATGGGACGTCATTAATGAAAACCTTTTCATTTTGGGGTGTAGGAACCCTTTAATTTGTAGCAGCACAATACATATTTGTTTTGTTTTACGGTATTAGCATTAAATTATTTAATTGAAAACGCTAGTAAAATCATTATAGCTCAATTTGAGAAATGTCCTTTTTCACTCAGACGTCACGCACATGTGGAAGAAGCTGCCTGGTCCTGTGTTTCGCTCTAGAATGATGTAATCTCTCTGGCTCCTGGACAGAAAATAGCCCATCTGGAGCCCAGCAGGTCCAGCTCCCAGCACACAGTACTCATGCCTCACGCTGGTGTTACGGCCATGAAGACCAGAACCAGAACCGACCAGGGACAGGACACACAGGACCCTGAAGAGAGGCTGAATCACACTCATGAGGCCTGGGGATGGAAATAAAAACAAAAGATTAAAGCCAGAAGCTTTATCTGTAACAGAGGCCTTACCTCAAGATCATTACAGATCATTAATCAAGCGCTATTTTCTATTTTATGCTGTAGAAACTAATTGCAGATAGTTAACGTTACATGCATTATAAGCTTTATTAATAAACTACAACTACTTAATTACATAAAGTATACACAATAAACAAATAACTATTAGCATTAAGGCAAACACGGTAATTAAAAACACAAATTATCAAATAATAAACAATATATAATACATTTGCATTCCCTGATACAGTCAATTATGGCTTCTCGCTCCAATACTGAGGATGCGGCAATCTCCAGCACATGCAAGACAGCGGAAAAACACTGTATGGTGTAAATATATTGAGATTAAACCAACATACCGTCAACTACAGCCGCTCCTACGAACCTTCAGAAACAGAAAGCAGGGATATAAACAGAAGGCATTCTGTGAACTACATCTTTGCGATTGCACAGTTTTCATAACATCTCCCACAGCCACAAGACAGAGCGTACTTTTGACGTCACGACAGGATAGACGTCGATCGCGAACCAATGAGAGAGCAAACGGGCGTGGCCAGATTAAACCGTTCACGCCCATCACTCTGATGCTGTTCCTGTTGATTCATTTTTTGACTGGACCACAAAACCAGTCATGGGGTCTTTTTTTAATGAGATTTGTACCTCATATACATATATGATCTGAAAACTGAATATTTAAGCTTTCCTTTGATGTAAGGTTTTTTATAATAGGACAATATTTGGCTAAGAAATCTAAGGGTGCAAAAAAATCTAAATATCGAGGAGATCGCTTTTTAATTTGTAAATAAAAACCTTAGCAATCAATATTACTAATAAAAAATTAAGTATTGACATATTTATGCAAAGAAAAATCTATCGTTTTGTCCCCTATTGTCCCATACCTTCTTGTTGGAAATTGCTACAAATATCACTTTTTCAAAAATCACTTTATGTATAAACACTGAAAATTAAAATAATATTTAGTTTCTATCCCATTTTTAAAGTTACATTAAAACATTAAAATTTTTATTTAAAATAATTTTATTTATTTATTTATTGATGTCTTTTTTTAGTTGTGTGTCTCCTTCCTGGACGTTGTTTGTAGACATTAAAATAGTGAGACTGTAAAAGAGAGAAAAATTTGAAGAATAACAATAACTATATAAAGTGTTAATTGTCTTATAATTAGGGATGTAACGGTATTGTAAATACCGTCGTACCGCAATATCAAATTTTTTCGATAATACCGTGGTCGCATGACTCGATAAAATGATGGGTCTTCTGAGAAAATTTTGCTCAGGCGAATGGAGCGAACGGGAGGGAGCAGAAAACAGAAACCATTAAAAATATCAGTGAAAACAGTTATATTGAGAATTAGGGTGCATTGAATAACATTATGTGACCTCAGAGAAGCAGGATAATGTGATGCACTGACGTAATGAATATGCAAATTGATATATGATATATTTTTATTTAAATGATTCAATAAATACCGTACCGTGCCATTCATACCGAGGTATTACCGTACCGTGGAATTTTGATACCGTTACATCCCTACTTATAATTATTGTCACATCCCATGTCTGTCTGGTCTTGTTCTCCTTTTTAATGACGGTGCGCTCCCGGAGCTTTATTTCGCCGCAAGCGCCATAGCAGCCGGTTGAAGACACGCCCCCGTCCAAGAATGCACAGTCACATATAGTTTTTGTGTATTTAAATCCCATGTCTTTGAGTGCAAAGTGTTGCACTGCGCCCTCCATAACCGGCATCCAGTGTCGCACTGCGCATCCAGTGTCGCACTGCGCATCCAGTGTCGCACTGCGCATCCAGTGCTCCCTCCAGAACCGGCATCTCCTGTGCGCCCCCAAGAAAAAAAAAATTTTGGGGGGGGGGCTGTAGTGCCAAGATCTTGGAAAGGGTGGGCGGGACAGGGGTTTGGAGATGGCCCCCTGATCCGCCACCCAAGGCTCCTGACCCGCCTCCCAAGACTCCTGATCCGCCACGGCCACCCAAGGCTCCTGACCCGCCCTCAAGGCAACCTAAAACTTTGCTCCCTTGCCCTGCCTCCAGGGCGCCCAGCCTTCCCTCCTCATTGATACAGTCTTTTTTGTTTCTTTTCTTGTGATGTTACTCACAGCGCAGGTGCGCCTTTTCAGGAGGGGGGCATTATGTCACATCCCATGTCTGTCTGGTCTTGTTCTCCCCCCTGTCTGTGTATTCTTTGGTTTAGTCCGATCATTGTGGTTTCATTAGTTAATTCATGTCACCTGTGCTTTCCAGCTGTCCTGACTTTCACTTTTCATTTAAATCCCATGTCTTTGAGTTTCAGTATCTGGTGTTAACGTCTCGTGTGGTTGTCAGTCTGTTCTGTTTTATTGTTGTAGTCGCTGCCTCGTCAGCCTTTGTTTTTGTAATCGTGTTTAGACTTCAGTAAAGTTTCTAAAATTGAAGCTCCTTGTCTCCTCTGCTTTCTGCCCTCGCTGAGAGGTGCGGCTGCACACAACACCACGGGCACCATTCGTGATAATTATCTTAATAAAGTATTTAAACTATTTTGTTCCTTTTTCTTTATTTAATAATATAAAACAAATATTTGTAAGAAATAAATATGTATTTTTAATTGCATTAAAGTCTTAGTTCTTAGTTAGTGACTGTGTGCTGCGTCATGATTTTGTTAAGGCAGTAATGCATTCCCTGTCTGCTGTGTCATGTTTATAAAAGCGAAACAGCACAGTCATGAAATCATAGTTCACGCTCCCACACCCACCACACAGAAGCATTTTTAACTTTATAATACTTAAAGCATTTGAAAATGTACTTTCACTGCACTTTTTAACTTTACAGCCCTATAAAGAACCGGATTCAAACAACTTGTCACGCTGTTCACATTGTGGATTAGTTTGACCTCATGTGACTTGCATTGCTTAGTCATGAGAAGCAGCAGAGATTCCTCAGCCGCAAAAAAAACACGCCCAGTCATGGTTAGTGTGAGCGTGTGGAGCTATCTCAACATTTTCACTTCCCTTCTCGTTAAATCTAGTGACATAGGAAGGAGAAGGTATAAAAGTGAAGCGAGGCCGTCAGGGAAATCACAGCCACAGTGAGCACTGGGAAGACAACAGAGGACAGATCTACTGCAAGAAACACAGCAGCACAAGTAAGACTATGTCAGAACTTCATTTCTATCTGTTACAGGGCACATGGGGATGTCTAATAACAAGTATCTGTTGCTTTAGGGATGGAATCCATGAAAAGCAAGCCAACTGGCAGGTAAATTGCTTTTTTATTTTACAGCATAATCTAATGTGTTTAGTTAATTACTAATGAGGCGTGCTTTCTCCATAGTGATCTGTCTGAGCAAATAAAAGCAGCCACCAAAGACAGTCACGTCCGAGCTGAGAACACACAGCTGATGCTCAACTACCAGAAAGGACAGATCACACAAACACAGTACAAGGTAAACCTACAGAACATTCAGAAGCTGCTAATAGATGAACTGTATCAAACAATAAAGGGCCTTAAATTATTGTTTTTAAGAAATGTTTTAGAACATTCAAACATGAGCTAACAAAAAAACACCAAAAGATCATGGAAGCACATGTAACATACTAGCAGTATACATAATACATAATTACCGTTTTATTAGAGTAAGAAACAAATATACAGTATAGAACTCTATATATCAGGTGGTATTCATTGATTATTAGCCACTTTAGAGGATTATTAAACATTAAAAACATTTAACATTACATTTAAATGTGTGATATATATTTTATACAGAGAGGGAAAATATTTTGTACTATTGCTGAATATTCTTCTTCTTTTGGTCACAAAACAACATGTTTGAAATGATGTTGGTAACCAAACTATTTCTGGTAGCCATGCCACAGATTTGTCACAACTTGAGTAAATGATGATGCATTTTTTGGGGTAAACTATCCCTGATGACGTCTGAAGTAGAGCCTCAGTAATGTTTTGAGTACTAAAAGACTATGTATGTGTTCAGCTCCTGCTGTGCTCGCTGTATGAGATCTACGAAGCGCTCGAGGCAGAGTTGGACAGAAATGCCCATCATCCGGCGGTTCAGCCCATCTACTTCCCTCAGGAGCTGGCCAGGCTGGAGTCTCTGGAGCTGGACCTGGAGTACTTCTTCGGAGCCCAATGGAGGAAGAGAGTAACAGTGCCTGCCGCCACCCACAGATACGCCCAGAGACTGAGAGAGGCAAGTCTGGGAACCATCCTTTTAGGGAAATGAAATTGCATTTACGTTCCAATGATTCTGATTATAACTCAGTGCTCTCGGTTCCCCTTTAGATTGGCAGGAACAGACCGGATCTTCTGGTGGCACATGCATACACGCGTTATCTTGGTGATTTGTCAGGAGGACAAGTGCTGGGCAAAATTACCCAGAAATCTTTGGGACTGAGCGGCGACAAGGGAGTTTCATTTTTCTTGTTTCCTGGAGTGACGAGCCCCAACAGATTCAAGCAGCTGTACAGGAGCAGAATGAACAGCATCGAGTTAACAGAACAGCAGAGACAGGAAGTGCTGGAGGAGGCAACCAGAGCTTTTGAGTTGAACATCGAGGTGAGCAACGACATCTTACACATGCATTAGTTCGATCAGAAGATAGTTATGTTACAAAATATTTAGATTTTGATTAATAATTCTGGAAAGTAAAAAAAAAAACTTTTTTCAACATTAATAATAATGCAAAATGTTTGTTGAGCATAGGAAAGAATATGCATGGTATTACTGTATTTTAAAACAAATGGGACATATAGGAAGAGGTGAGACTTCAAGTTTCTGAAATGTTTGTATTTATCATTTGAAACAGGTTTTCGATGATCTTCAGAAAATGCTCAGCATCACAGGGGAAGCATCAAGTGAGTTTCAACAAGTACACATCGTTAAATGCTTTCAAACAGTAAATATACAAGATAATAATGATGCTATTGCTTTTGTTTAGGTGACAAAGGAAATAACGCTGCCAACTCAAAAACCTTCTCCAGCTCTCCAGTGCTTCAGTTTGCGTTGGGTGTGGGAATCACTTTGGCAACTGTTGGAATGGGAGTTTATGCCTTTTAATTCATAACATTTCACATTTTTTTTAATTTATCTTAATACTTTGACGAGGTATAATCTACAGGCTGATCTTTACAAAACACAAATCATGGATATTATAAAATATGCACCCAGTAATAAATCAGGTGCATCAAATAAATGAGTTTTTCTTTTATAATAATAAACATATATATATATATCTGAATAAATTCTCAGATTTTGAAAAAAAAAACCTTTATGCTATCAGATTTTTTTAATTCTTATTTATCTTTGTTGCTGCTTTCAATGTATTTCTGTGAAATGCAATAAAGCCATTTTATTACGTTTTATTATTTAAGACTTTTTTTTTTTTGCTAAAAGAGAGACACAAAAGGATTGATTTCTTAAATGCTTTATTATGCTTCCATACAAAACATGACCATATGTTTACTTTCATACAGACCTGACAGTCAGATTAGATTTCCACTGAAAAACCACATGAAGACAGTAAAGCATACTGTCACACTGCTAACATACTCAGATCATACCGAGCTTTGACAGAGCAAGATGAGAATCATTTCTCAGCAAACATTAAGAAGGATAAACAGGACATTTCTCCAGCAATAAAGTGTCCAAACAACTATGTACAATAAATTTGACTTGTGTATCATTTCTCATCTGCCCATAAGACCTCTGGTTCTGCTGACAGAACAATGTGACACAAACACGTGTCTACTTGACCCTGTACAGAACCTTCCTCTGCATGCGGTGCTGCAGCTCGCCCCTCCTCATCATCAGATGAAGCACTTTGTGAATGGCGTGCTCTGGATATTTCTGTGCAGAGAGGAAGAGAAAGGCGTATTATTGACAATGTCTTCACACATATACACAATGCATCAACTGATCGGAGGAGTTCCTGGAGCTGTAACTCACCTGTTTGGTGAAGTCCTGTATGATGCTGTGTTCAGACACCTGGGAGCCGATGGCGAAGCGTCTCTTCAGCTGCTTTTCTATGCGAGAGATCATCTCCTGATCCGCCTGAGTGGTAAATCCTTCAACACCTATGAACACACAGCACTGCTACATCAGACTCTCTACAGACATTTACACAGGCTAGAAAGAGGAGGACTGGTTTTCTATGACGTTCCTTGTTGCTACAAATTTTTGTCTTGTAGTCACTTTGTCAACATAATTCGCCAACTTGGGAGAATGTATATATGTATATGTGTATATATATGTGTGTATATATATATATATATATATATATGTGTATATATATATATATATATATATATATATATGTGTATATATGTGTATATATATATATATATATATAAAAATATAAATAAAAATAAATTGATCTGGCAATTAGTTCAACTGTTTTATTAAGCGGCACTCCTACTGCTCCACAAGGAATCTGCTGTGATAAATACGATTTTCTCCCAGGCTGAAAGCCCATCCCCACACTCACCGGAGAGACTGCCGGACAGAGCTGCGTCCAGCGTGGACACCTGGAAGAGTCTCAGAGCCTCGTCCACCTCCTGCTCTCCAGCGATGGGCTGCAGCTTCATCTTAGCCAGAGACTCTGCAATACGCACCACAGCCTCGAGCTGCCTGCAGGACGACAGACCGCCAACCAGTTAACATCAACTACTACATACCGTAAATAACTACATGCAGGATGTCCAAATATACATCTAGTAACAAATGAGTAAAGGCATGCGTCACCGGACAGTGATGGGGATGGACACGCGTCTGTCGGTCTCTCTCTCGTGTTCCTTTGCTCCGCTCCTCATCAGCACGTATCTGTTCTTCAGTTTCTCTGCAGCGCCCGCAGACAGACGGGGTCCACATTTCCTGTTCGTGAGTCGACGCATTAATACTTTGATACAGATATGAATGATATGATGATATGTTTATAGACTACGCTCCAGACTTACGTTCTGCTGTAGGCGATGTATTTCTTCAGCGTGGCCAGAGGAATCTCTCCCTCCACTCCCTCCGTCTGCGTCTGAGCGCTCAGGTGAACGTTCATCACGTGCCGGGCCAAAGTCTGAAGAAAGAAAAACACAGTTTTGTGCATTAGCTCGTTTTAAGTCAAACTCTTCAACGGAACCTGTAGGCAGGGCATGTTTAGTTCATCTACCATGTCTCGCTCTTGGTCGTGCTGGTCTTTGATGATGAAGATCATGTCGAATCGAGACAGAATGGTGGGCATGAAGTCAATGTTGTCCTCTCCTTTTGTATCGTCCCAGCGGCCGAACACGGAGTTGGCGGCGGCCAATACAGAGCAGCGGGAGTTCAGAGTGGTGGTGATGCCAGCCTTGAGGTGAACACACAAGCATTAATCATTCGTCTGATGAGAACGAAAGCTGATTTCTATTGGTTAATGCAATGAAGGGAAAACATCTGGTACCTTTGCGATAGAAATGGTCTGCTGCTCCATGGCCTCGTGGATGGCAACCCTGTCATCCTCTCGCATCTATCCGAAAAAACAACAACAAGAGAAATACTTTAGCGTAAAGCCCGTAGCATTTTATAAGATTGCAAGAACACAGCACAAATCTAGACTGCTTAGAAGTCCAACCTTGTCAAACTCATCAATGCAGACCACTCCTCCATCAGCCAGCACCATGGCACCACCCTCCATGACGAAACCACGAGTGTTGGGGTCTCGCAGCACCGAGGCGGTCAAACCAGCTGCACTGCTGCCCTTACCAGATGTGTAGACCTAACACAGACAGACAATCACTGTAATGCACTCATCACAGGAAACACTTACGCAAGTGATGACAAAGCACAATTTAGCATTACATGATTAAATAGAATTATGTTCTAAAACATCCTGAATGTCAGACTAAATAGGTTCATTAAATTTAATGTGCATACATATGCTACTTTGCGACATAGACATACAAATTTGTGTCGTTCCTCTAATATTGCATGCATTATTTTATATTCTTCAATTTAATGCATGTCATTATAAAATGTCAAATTATATAACGTTAATATATAACATGCAATATTGCCAATTTCTATGTTGTGACACCTATACAAATTCCTTTTATGTGCAAACATACTTGGCAATAAAGCCCTTTCTGATTCTGATCTTCGTCACAGTCTTACCCCAATTGGAGAACATCTCTCCACAAACTTCAGCAACTGTGACTTGGCTGTGCCTGGATCTCCCAGCATCAACAGGTTTATGTCACCTCTGCGTGTCAAACCGTCAGGCAACCTAACAAAAAAACAGTTCCAATCGGATTAGAAAGATGGCAAAGCACAAGCTGAGAGGAGGCAGCAGTTTCTAGGTTTACCTCTTCCTGGAGCCCCCAAACAGAAGACAGGCTATAGCTTTCTTCAGATCATCACTGCCGTAGATGGACGGGGCCAGAGAGCGAGCGAGAGAGTCATAGACGGAGGGAGAGGAAGCCAGAGCCCTCAACTCCTCTTCCTCCTGAGGAGAAACTGAACCAGAGGCTCCACGGCCTGAAAGACGGTGAGAAGGACATGAGGATGGCTGAAGAGATGCGGTTTTCAAAAAAAAAAATCTAAAAGTTCTCCACATGCTCACCTGCTCCTTCAGTATCCACTTCAATGCCGAGCACACGCAGGTACGCTGCTCGGATGCCCACACCTGCTCCCTTATCACGACCTTTGGCCTTGGTCTGCGCCACCTTTTTGATGGAGTAGATGCCCATAATAGTTACCCTGTTTCCTGGTACTACACGATCACACAAGTACCTGCGAATGAGAGAGTGGCAAAAACATTCTTCAGAACCTTGGTAGAAGCTACCACACCACATACTAACATGCTATTATTACCATTTCTGCCATAAAAATATAGTATGAATAGCAACAGAATTCCTATTAAAAGTGTCTTAATGATGTACCATTAAATCATTCCTCAGGACACACTCTGAGGTGTGCAACTATTTTTAGTTAACGTTCGAATGACTTCCTGTTAAACTCTACTCATGATGCAGTAGAAGCATGCGCTCACTACGTTACATTCGCAATAGTTTACTGACCAAACACATATCGGCAATCATGTGACAACTTGTACCTGTCACAGTAGAGCTGCATGTGTCGCGGCATCTCTCCGTGGGGAACGGCATCAGGAGCTTCCTGAAGACGCAGCGTTTGGAAATCCACACACGCGCATTTGTCCGGAATAATAAAATACGGATCCACAGGGCACTTGACGCGGCCCGCCTGCTCGCTGCAAAACAAAAACAAACCATGTGTTACAGGTATAAAAACATGCTATGCTTATTCTGCATTCAAATGTAATCGTATTATATTGTCTCACTCTTATACCAGCATATACTGAATCGGTGCTACAGTATTTCTGAACATAATGAAGCAAATATTATTAAAAAAATTACTAACGTGTTGCACTTGCGGGGCAGAGCGTATCCCTGCAGTCCTGGCGGCAGAGGAATGTTGCTGATGACTGCTCTGCATCCGCGGCACTGAAGACACACTTTGGTGGCTTTGGCCCTCACAGCCGTAGAGGATATGATAATACCGGGAATCTTCACGAGACGCGACACCTGCTCCGACTGCAAAAGATGACAGAGACAGGCACGCTTAGAAACTTCATGAATGCAGCGCACTCGGGCACTTAGAGGTGAAGTAAAGGGACAATTAAAGAGACAGTGCTTTGCATTTATTTTAAATGCATATGGTTTATTTTCTCACTTTCAGGCTGCGGATGGAGGCTGGGTGAGCGTCGCTCTTCAGCATGACCTGTATGTCCTGCACAGTCTCTTCTCCTACTGGCCGTGGACGCGTGACCTCATCAGCCACTTCCTGCGCCGCCTCCTCCAACTGTAAATCAACAAATGAGCAATATAACAAACAGTTGATGTTTAAATGGCAATTGTGCATTTCATAAATACATTACAGCATGCTGATACAAATAAACACTTGATAATAAAAGAATAAGTCTGTAATAAATCTGAGTTTATTAAAATAAATGTGTAAAAATGTTTAATTTGTCATTCTTAGCTAAAAGAAAAAACATGAAAAACAAAATATAATAAAACATAATGGCTTTAATTGTATGCTGTCTGCAAAACCAACTCAACTATGATTTTTAGTATTTATAAGTAAAGTTATTTTTGCAAGTCTGTCCTTACCAAAGGCAAGTTCTCAGTAGGCAGTTTGTACAGACAATCTGACAGGTCTTCATCAAAACTGGCCAAATCCTCCATCTCCACCTCAATCCAGTACTCTCCCAAAGTATAGTGCCTCTTAAGTTCATCTCTGGAAACCAGTAACAGCAAGTATTAAAACTATATAAACACAAAAATGTCAATCTATGTTACAGGAAATGGAGTTTATCATTTGCAGGGTTATGATGCACCGACAATAAAGCGAGAAAGGAGTTGCAAAGACAGCCCAATATGCTGTGAATTGATTCAAATAAATCATTCAGAAGAACAATGGGTTCGCGAGTCGGAATGAAGGTAAAGGCGAATCTGCATCTAATTTAACACAGAGCAGCGAAAAAAAAGTCTTGGCCGGATAAAATAACAAAATAAGCAATAGGAAATAATTAATATAGATAAATTATAAGTACTATTTATGCAAAAAATTAACAAGAACAAGAAAGAGGACGCAAGAAAAACTAAAACAAAAAAGTTTGATATCGCTATACCTGTATTTGTAGGTGAATCCAGTGCGATCGGTACCGACTCTGAATTGTCTCAAAAACTCACGGAACTTCTTTTTGATCTGGCTGCGTTTCACAACCCCTTCATCGCCGATGCCTTCACCTCCTCCAAAACTGTCACTGTAATAAACTCCTGGATCATCAAACCCGGACATGCTGCTAATATTCAGACTCCTTGTTATAAACGATCAATAAGATATTACTTAAATAAGTGCTGGCGATGCTAAATTTGAAAACTACTATAACGTTATGTGGATCAGAAACCCCTGTGTGTGTGTCTCTCTACAGCACGCGCACTGGATTTCGCGGCAAAACCTCTAGACCAGCCCCGCGCTGAACTCAAACCCCGCCCCCATTCAATGTTTCGATACGCGTATTGGTCCACAAAGCGTTCTGACTTGGTGCGTCACGAAAAAGGTTGTTCCAAGTTGGCGTACTGGCGGGAAACACACAAAGCTAAGCGCAGGGACCGGAACTAGTTGTTCTGTTTGGCGCGGAATATCAGCTTTTGTTGAAAGGAGACTTTGCGTACAGTTCTATCAACAAAATCTTATTCATATAAAAGTAAAAATGAATGTTTATGAAAGAGAAAGCAGGGTGGCGTACAGAATACTGATTTTAGCTGTGTTGTCAGGACAAGAGTTTTACCTGTAAATGTCACGTTTTTAAATGTTACACCTTAATTACAGTATTTTGGGGTTTGACGTTAAGATCACCTTTTACATTTTAACGGTTAAAAGAATTGTTTCTTAATTGCTTGACTTGATCATTTGTCATTAAAAAATATCTATAATAGGCTGTTGTGACATAATGAGGTCTCCATTGTGACAACATGCCCCCTGTTGACAAACTGCTGTTTGCACGCACTGTACAAAACATCAATATGCAATCTGATTTTATACAGCTATCTGAGAGACAGTGTTTATTTCAGTTGTATTTTGTAGTTTATGAAAGCACTACATTTAAGTGGTCAACTACCCTCATGTAAACAATCACAGAAGACATTAAATGGCATACATTTTTTTTATTTTTACCTACCTATGGACAGCTGCAGCATGAGCATGATCTATACAAACTTGTTAATAATGCTAATGTGACATGTCTTAGCTGAAAAAAGTCAAGACACATTTGGTATATAGCTGGTGTAGAAGACTGCTGCAAAAAAGCAACTATTAATTATAGAGAAAATCATTCTGTCAATACTGAGAATATACAAATATCCTTGACCTTCACTGATCACAATAGCATTTTCTTGCTATGATGTGTAACTTTAACCTCACTCTTATAGTGCACAACAGTTGTGTTTCTGACATTAGGAAATTACACCATGCTTCCTGCCGGTCTGTATAAAGGCATCTACGGCACGATCAATGTCCTCGTCAGTGTGAGCTGCAGAGATCTGGACTCGAATGCGGGCCTTTCCTTTGGGAACGACTGGGTAGGAGAAACCAATCACATACACTCCTGGAAACAGAGACAAAAACTTTGTTTTAAACAGACTACCGGACTTGAATTCTTTAAAAAAAAAAATATATATATAATAATTATTACCTAGTTTTAGCATGTCGTCAGCCATAAGTGAAGCCAGACGAGCGTCTCCCAGCATCACAGGACAGATGGGATGAGCTGTGCCAGAAATGGTGAACCCTGCCTGGGTCATGTTGTTTCTAAACCTTTGGGAAAGAAGAAAAGGCACACAATAGACCATTGTTATCATTAGCTCAATGAGCTCCAAAAATCCTTTATACTTAAAAGCATTCATACTGAACCAGCAAATGTCAGCTCATTTTGACAGCAAACTCTACAAGAAGTGAGCAGTAACACAAGCCAAAAGGTGTAACCGAATCGACGAATAGAGGGTTAACTTCCTACCTCATGGTTTTAGCTGCCATGGACTGAGCGATTTCATTGGATGCCATCAGCAGTTCAACAGCACGTGTGGCGCAGCCGACCACAGGAGGAGGGAGAGAGTTTGAGAAGAGGTACGGACGAGACCGCTGCCTCAGAAGCTCAATCAAAGCCTTGGGTCCGACAGTATAACCACCTGACAGAGAGTCAGAAAAATACATGTCTGAAAGAATAGAAACCGCTTCAGCCTGTGCTTCAGATAACCTTTGATATCTATACTCACCAGCAGCTCCTCCCAGCGCTTTACCCAGAGTTGAATTCACAATGTGCACCCTGTTCATCACTCCCAGCAGCTCATCGGTTCCTCTGAGGGAAATAAATGCACAAATATTTACTTGCATGATGAATATTAAGAAATATCTGTGAATATCTAGAAATATTTTTTCCCATAGGGAATTTTAAAAAGATCCTAAGACAACAAGATGCTGTGCAGTGCCAAATTGTGAAAAAACACTTGTTGCTTTGCATTTCTTTTGATCCCAACATTAGAAAAGTGGATGAACTTTACTTTTAATGAAGATCCAGACCACGCCAACGTAAGAACTTTGTCCTTTGTTCACTTCATTCTACCAGAGATTAGTTTATGAGTCGATTCGAAACAGGATTTTCAGAAAGATCGAAACTTAAAGACAGGATGTCGCAGCATAAGGCACATTTGGCTAGCTGTCTGTGGAGCGATATGAGATGGCAGCGAACGCCGAGCCCTAGAAGATGGAACCCTAGGGGGTAGAACCCTAACCAGGGCAGAGCTCGATGTCCGACTCCCGCTCACCCCCCCAGAGGAAGACACGAAATATAGGAGAAGAAGGGGTGGAGGAGGGATGCGTAACAAGATGAAGAAGGGGGGAAGAAGAGGGCTTTTTAAGAGTAGGCTTATGAATTCTAATGAATATCAAAATCATTTTTTAATTATTACTTCTAAATTATGTTTTTTGATGTAAAAATCTACAAAACAAGAGGACTACAGAGAACATTACAAAAAAAATTATTTAACGATCCGATGAATTTCAGTGCATTTAAACCCTCTGATTATGTTTACTTCTGGAACCAGACAAATTATTTAGCTCTATCTACAATCTCAATTAGGAGAGTCAATGGCAGTTTGAGAGATAGTTGGCAGTAATGCACATATTAATCTTTCATTAGCCATAAAGCAAGAAGATGACGACTCAGGACAGTTGGACATTGTGGTGGATCAGAGGTAAAAAATTATATAAACACTGTTTTGTGTCTTTAGACCTCAATGTATCGCCATGAGCTACAGGTTTTAATTTGGATTTGCCTGTGCATGTTTTTTGACTCTCAAAGCCATGGGTCCCTTTGACTGCCATTATATGACTGACGGACTGCACCGGTTTGAGTTAAAGATCTTTGTGTTCTACTGAAGAAACAAAGTCAATGCCCAGGGTTAAGCAGATAAACATCAGATTTTCATTTTTGGGTGAACTATCCCTTTAATAAATAGTTTTTTTCTGTCTACTCACCGCCCACGAGGACCCATGAATCCAGTGGCATGACATTCATCAATGAAGACCAAGGCCCCGTACTGCTCAGCCAGATCACAGATACCCTGCAGAGGAGCCACATCACCATCCATGGAGAACACGCCGTCTGTGACCACCAGTCTCAGACGAGAGGACTGTAAATAACAGACGCCTCTTGAGTTGATGCATTTCATTTTCTGGTTTCCATCAAACAAATCTTTACCACGTATCAAGCCAAAACACAGTCACTAATACAAACAGTATTTAAATATGACCACTTGAAGCGTGCTGTGCAACCTCTGATTTGCATGAAATCCAGTAACACGAGATCTATACAAAATCTACCTGTGATTCTTTCAGCTTTTCTTCCAGGTCGTTCAGGTCCATGTGTTTGTAGCGGAACCTCTTGGCACGGCATAATCGAATGCCATCGATAATAGAGGCGTGGTTTAGTTCATCAGATAACACTGCATCATCGGGGCCCAACAGGACCTAAAGCAAAGAGCAACAATGTATTGCATTTGCTGTGGTACTATTTACTACAGGTATAATATACCAGTTTGTTCAGACAGACCTCAAATAGACCAGCGTTGGCATCGAAGCAGCTGGCATAAAGAATACAGTCTTCTCTTTCATGAAACTGGGCAAGTTTCTCTTCCAGGTTTTTGTGGATGCTCTAGAGGACAGACAGCAACTGATGTTTAGTATCTGTATCTCAAGGCATTAATATGCACTGCGATCAGTGTGTTCGAATACAGTGTTTTTCCTCACCTGTGTGCCACAGATGAAGCGAACTGAACTAAGGCCAGCGCCATACTCCTGCAGAGCTTCTATCCCTGCCTTCACCACCTCCGGATGACTGGATAAACCCAGGTAGTTATTAGCACAGAAATTCAACATGTCTGAAACATAGAGAATAATACTGGATTAGTACAGTAGTTAAAGAGACACGAAAAATGTAATATTTTATTTGAGCTATTCACCGATGTTTGTTGTGCATTACAAATTTTCACATTGCACATTTACAAAAATAGTTAAATAAATAAAACAAAGCATTTATGAATGGAGGACTACTTATAAAACTTTAATACTTTTATATTAAATATAAAAGTACTGTACTACTCATAAAGCTATAGAAGAGTTTTAACATACTTCTAACTTCACTTGTATAAAAAATATATAATAAAACATATATTAACAATAAGAAATATAATAATAATAAAACATAAATATTTTGATATATTGACTGTTTAAAAATATCTATTATATACAATAATAAATTGTAATAATATTGTTAGTATATATTTAATGTGAATAAATATATTTTTGACTGCACTACTTAATAATTGAGAATCATATATTTAGTTTGTTTATTTTTATTTAAAATAGAATCCATTTTTCTTTTAGGCCATAAATCATTAGGATGTTAAGTAAATTATATTTTGTACATTTCTTATCATAAATAAATCAAAACTTTATTTCTGATTAGTAATATGCATTCCTAAGAACTTCATTTTGACAACCTTAAAGGCAACCTCAGATTCCAGTTTTTCATACAGTTGTAACTCGGACAAATATTATATACGGTCCTATCCTAACAAATCATAAATCAATAGAAAGCTTATCTATTCATATTTCAGATGATGTATAAATCTCAATTTCAACTCAACTGACTTGGTTTTGTGGTCCAGGGTCACGTTTATGTAAATATGTTTTTAAATAATATGAAGCAATATTTTTATTGGTTTATTTTTTATTTATTATTACAACTAAAACAGCAGCACGACTTTATTTCCCTATGGCAGGTGCCTCCAGAAATGTGCAACATAATCATACTTTTCCTCGTATTAGCCATAGTTGTTATGTTTTCATTGACTCTTTGCCTAGACTCTCGGCTGTTAACACACTGTGCAGCTCACCGCCTCTGCTGCCGTCCACGTAGATATGAGGACCCTGTTTGGACGTGATCACTCGCTCCCCTTTCCATGTGCCCGCTGCGCGGATAGAGTCCAGCTCGTTCTCCAGCACCGACAGCGCCTGGGGCACGGCCGCGTACGCCCTACTCGCGTTAGCAGCGCACGGCTGCGAAACACTCCTTAAGGGATCACCGAGGAGACGAACAGCTGTGCGAAGCGACATTTCTAGTACAGCAAAAGTATATGTGGACTGGAAGAGTGACGTCGGGGCGGATATATGTCATTTACATGGGCGTCGAAAAATCACCCAATCAAACGCTTCGTCTTAGTCGGGCGTGCACTCTTTGTCCAATGGCAGAGCAGCTGAGGTCTCTCGTTTTAAAGAAACAGGCTGCTGAATATGTAAGAATATGTAAGACAATATGTAAGAATATGTAAGACAACTTGTGTAACTTAAAGTAGATAGATAAATATTCTCAGCTTGAAAAAAATAAACGTTTTTGTCAGCAAGTTGTATTATACATCTAATATGGTTTAAACTGGTCATTAAAATGAGTAGGCAAAATGTAGAACTAGATAAAGTGAACTGGCAGGATTAATTCCGCGGGAAAGAGGCGGACTTCTGTTGCAACGCGAGTTCGTAGGACCATAGACATACAGAAAGAGCCCGAGCACGTCATTTTCGCGGCAATATCTCGCAACTGTCAAAGCAACCACAGCGCTCTGCAGAAGAAAAAATAGTCTTTAAGTATTAGTTTGTAAAAAGTAATAATAATAAAAGTATGAAAACGTACGTTTCTAACTTTTTAGTAACATATTGGACCTTCTTTTAGGCGATGGTTTGCAGTGGAGTGAGAGGGGAAAACTTTTAAAGGTAAGTAGCTTGAACTGTTTCCCTCCTTTAACAACAACAAAAAAAGAATGTTTGTAACGTTAGCCGTTATGAACACACAACAGCTCGGGTTATTTATAATATTTGTTATTATGATCTAGTTAGAAAATTAGACTAATACAAATATTTTATTATCGTAAGTTAAGCACATGTCGTGTAATGTTTAATAACACATCACATTAGCAAACGACGTCGGCAATAACAACAGGTAGCCTATAAAGTACAATCATATATTGTTTCATATCTCGAAAAATCAGCCAGCTTACATGTTGGTTTCTCAGTAAAAAAAAGAAAAGCTATTCACAAATGTATTCTTCACTATTACATTATACGAGGCGCTCCTCACATTCACACAGTAGAGAGCGATCTAGAGCAGACTCCTCCTTGACTGACGTTAACAAGAAAGAGGCGTTCCCTGTTCGCGGGAAATCCGAACTCTTCCGTGTTGCGCGTTCATTTAAAAAACAAAACCACGAACTTTAAACAAACACAAATGGAAACCAATGCGGAGTTCAGCAACACAGGTCATGATTGTTTTGTTTTAGCAGCATGTGCACTGTCAAACTATGTCTTGCGCACATACAGAAACTTACACAAGTGCTTCGCTTTCTGGGAATTGTCCTCACTTAAGTATTTCTCACCACCACAGCTATAACAACTGGGTTTTTATGGTGGTTTCTAAGAATAGCCAGGAGATTCCTCTGCTGCTGTGGGCATCATAACTCTGGTATGTACCATTATTATTATTTTAAGCGATTAAATAATAAAAGCATTAACATTCTGACCAAAACTAATGGGATTATATAATGCGTTAACAGACGTTCCGTTCTCAGTTGAAGAAACAGCGCCCTCTAGTGTACGGCCATGGCATTATGGTGAAGGCGGAGGTATCATCAGCACAGTTTAGACAGGTGGGACACGTGATAGTCTTTCATTCACTGCCTGGAAATGTTTTGATCGACATGAGATGATAATATAAAATGATCTGCATAATATGACTGATGCCATCGTGCTAAATGTGTAAGTGTGAAATGGTATAATTTTAAAGGCCTTCTAATTCTTTAACCAAACAGAACACTTGGATCAAGTGAAGTGAAGTGAAGTGACTTGTGGCCAGGTACGGTGACCCACACTTGGAATTTGTGCTCTGCATTTAACCCATCCAACGTGCACACACACACAGCAGTGAGAAGTGATCAACCACACACACACACACACCGTGAACACACACCCGGAGCAGTGGGCAGCCATTGCTGCATCGCCCGGGGAGCAGTTGGGGGAACAGTGCCTTGCTCAAGGGTCTCACCTCAGTCATGGTATTGAAGGTGGAGGGAGTGCTGGTTATTCACTAACCCCACCCACAATCCCTGCCGGACCTGGGACTCGAACCCACGACCTCTAGGTTATCACGATTGAGAAGCAGCTTTAAGTTAAGCATTTATACGAAGGAGGATTGGCCCCTTTGAAATCATTGTTGCCCCAGCCACATGCAAATTCCTGGGAGGAGCTAGTGTTCAGGTGGGACAGTGTTCACTCTAGCTACATGTATGAAGAATGCCACCTATATTTGGTTTGGTCTCTTTAATCTCTTCTATTTAAGGGTAATGGCAGCCATGCCACGTGTTGTCGCTAAGATTTAATTTGACAGAGGATGTTTAAATTTCTGACGTCAAAGGAATTTAGGCAATCACTCATTCATTCCTTCTTTATCATAAGCAATAATGTCAGGGCTGATATACAGCACACAACTAAACACCAAAGTTCAACAACACTATTTTTGAGACCAAAACATTTCTTCTTTCAAAAAGATAATAGTTTCAAAAGACGTCATAGCATCAAGCGTTCACATTATGCATATGCTTGATATCAATACTTTGAGTATTTACTTACTTCAAACCATAGTATCTTAATTTTTTGTGCCACTACATTTCATAATTATCGTTACTTAAGCATTTAAATATGTATTGAATGATGTCTGATAGAATTGTTTTTCTAAGACTGTTCTTTTGATGAACATGTTGGTTCATTTGCGAAGTGGAGAGATCCATGTGCAGCTGTTCTCGACTGTCTTGATACCAACAAGAGTCTCCAGTTACGGGCACACCAAATTAGTAATGTATGATTTAAAATAAGTTAACAACACGGGCAGATTTGGTGCTCCTGGGGCCTGTACCATGAAGCTGGATTAGCTAAATTTCAGTCTAGTCCTGGGTGTGGGTGAAAAGGAATGTGCCCTGGCCTTTAACTGTGTTCATGGCAGAGTTATGCTCCACTGCTAACCAACTGAAATTCGACCAATCAGCTTCAAGCAAAGTGACACATCTCTGATAATAAAGAATAAAAATAAGCTTTATCAATATATAAAGCTTTAACCTCTTAAGACTGCATGCTCTTATGAGGACATTATATTTCAGCAAATTTAGCAAAAAGACTTTAACACACATTTTGCAGAAAGAAAAATGGAATATCAAATCATTTTGTTTTAATAGTTGAGAATCAGCGTTATACATTTTTATATGTAAAGTAAATGAAGAAGTAAGAAATTAATGTATTGGTGATTTTAAAAATCTATTATTTTTGCCTATGCATATTAATTTATGTCATGTATTCTTTTTAAAAAAAAAGCATAAATTATATGTATAAAGGTATAATAATTTATTTATTTATTTATATTTTATATATCTTTTTAATGCCCTAAACAATAAATGAAAAAAAAAAGTTTTTCTCGGGTCTTAAGTGTTAAATCTGGGGTGTTCTGTTCAGGCTTGGTATGAAATGTTTGAATGCATAAATCTGGTATACTGGGTAATCATTGAAAACAATGTTAAAACAATGTAAATCAACATAAAGTGTCTTCCCTGCTGCCCTAATTTTGAAATTAAATAATAGTTACATGTTTAAAAAACACTGTGTTTGTTTGAGTTCTTAAAACATTCACTTTTTTCCTCACGTGAGATAATTTTGCTTAAAATCTGCTGAATCAGCCTGAGATGGATTGCTGATCTTAGCTGGTTTAAGATGGTCTCGTCTATAACAGCCGGAAGACCTTAGTTTTTGTACCGTATGTTTATTGTGTTATGTTGCATTTCTATGTTGCCACTTTTGTCACCATATATCATCAGTACTGCTTTATTTTGTTTTGTGTAGATAGACATTTAAGTGAACTTGACATTTAAACATTTAAAAGCTCATGATAATTCTTTTTAGTATAAAAAAAAAAAGTTTGCTCATTTGCATATCGAATTTGCATATACACTGAAGTGAAACCTATTTCTTCCCCAGGGGGAAATTTACCGCAGCTTGTCACTCTAAATAAGACTTTGCTAAAGACAACAACCACACTGTAAAAAGTAATACCTAGATCTGACTTATAAAAAATGAGGCAAGTGGCTGCATTGGACATTTTAAGTTGAGGCAA
>JAUMHQ010000048.1:17095482-17117841 GCA_032361165.1 Enteromius paludinosus
AGATGTCGCAGTTACAGAAATAAAAGAAGGATTTTGTGCCACCAGTCGGTCTTGATTCTTCTGTGGGTGTGCTACACGTATTTATTTATATATTAAGTACACAAAAACATTTATTTTTAATGTGATTAATCGATTGACAGCACTAACAGATATAAATTCTTTACAAATAAACAACTGACAGGGTGCACAGCAAAGGAAGACAATTATCACCCAAAGATCTAGATTCATAAAAATAAATAAAACATCTCTTTATATACAATACTGCATACTTAAAAATACAAATGCGATGTATATGCAAATGCAATAAGAAACATATTTACATACACTATTTACACATTCACAGTGAGAATGTAAAACTGTTGTCACATCACCTTGATTACGAAATGTTTGTAATAAAAATTAAAGACATTCTCTCGACTCCCTGAATAGTATCTGGTATGAATCATCCACATTTTCACTGAAGTAAAATCTTAGAAAAATCGCCAGAATCATTGGCTCATATAATGAGGAACTTTGCAATAACGAAAGAAAAGTAACTTCGGTTATCAGTACTGCATATGAGAAAGAAGCCAGATATCGAGGCGCTGTTGGACCCAGGTTTTTTTTCATGAACTTCCAGCATCAGAAGTAACATTGACCAAAAAAAAAAAAAAAAAAAAAATTGATGTCTGAAAATGGTGTAAACAACGGCATATACACCAAGTTGTTTGGAAAAAATGCATGCAGTGGGGTTTTTTATCCCAGAAAAAAAAAACTCCTTAAAAAAATATAGGGTTCATTTTCACATCTTTAAAATGTACTAATACATACAATATTTACAATAACTTATTGTAGACATTTCATGAGAATAAAACCCTTATTTGTCTTTTTAAGTGCTATTCAAATACATTGATGTTCATATTTTTGCATAATTTATATAAAGTGAAATACTAAGCAGCCTTGATAGCTGAGGTTGTCGTTGTCTGAGGTTTCTTTGTTTTTTTTTCCTTGCGTTTGCTTTGGCTTGTTTTTTTTGCATCAGATGCCTTGTGTGAAAAGGCAGTTTGTATCTCCACTGTTCCTCAGATGTTGTTTTTTTCAGACTGACCTCCAAGTAGGAAAGACATCAAATATGGCTCTCGTCTTGAAACACCAGTTTTGGCATGGGCCTCAATGTCATAATCATATTTCATCATCAATACTCACAATCTGTCTCTGTGAACGCATAAATAAGATCATCACTATTAGAAAACCGTAATAAACCCGACAGTAGTTCAAGTATGCTTAATGGTAAACTGATAAAGTTAACAATGCTTTAGGACATTAGCTAATAAGGCTAACGAGAATATTGTGTTGTGTAGTCAGTAATTGTTTCTTTTATGAAGTATATCGTACCTGTGGGTAAAAATAGCCATCAGAAGTACCGTTTCTGCATAGATGCACCTGGTCCTCTGTGGTCTTTTGATAAACTGGGTTGTCAAAGTGGATGCTGTTGGTATTTTTCTGACGCCACTTTCTCCAGAACAGCACAGCGCCACCCACAACCAAGCACAGGATTGCTGTAAAAAGATGAGACATACAAAAGGAAAGATCTTTCAATATATCTGTTACATTGCGACTTTAACTTGTGTGTGCCTACGTAATGCATTAAAATGCTCACTTTGTTAGTAACTCACAGGCTTTCAGAACACTACACAGTTAAGTATTGCTCGTATAAGCATTTGCATTGAAGCACTCACCAAGAGGAAGCAAAATGTACAAGGTCAACGGTGTGGAAGACGAGGACTGAGACACAGCTTTGACATTACTGTAGTTGTCATCTAAAAAGAAAAATTACAATAACTTGTCAGAAAGTTCAATAAAACTTTAATATGACCATAAATGGTTCAACGCCTTCCTGGAAATTTCTAGTATGCTTTTTAAAACCTTAAAGGGTTGTCATTAATTACTCACCTTCGTATCGTTCCAAATCTGTAAGACCTTCGTTCATGTTTTGAACACAAATTAAGATATTTATCAGTGAAATTCAAGAACTTTCTGACCCTCCGTAGAGAGCAACGCAACTGACAAGTTGAAGACCCAGAAACGTAGTAAGGACAGTTAAAATAGTCCATGTTGACATCAGTGCTTCGAGACTTATTAAATGAAGCTACAAAAGAAAAGAAAAATAATTACTTTATTCAACCATTTTTTTCTTCCGTGTCAGTCTGCGTTACACATTCACAAGAGTACACATAGAAGAGAAAATATTCTTGAATAAAGTCATTCTTTTTGTTTTCTTTGTGCAAAAAAAGTATTCTCGCAGATGGGTGTGAAAACATTAAAGATGAACCACTGATGTCACAGGGACTAATTTAACAATGTCTTTACTACCTTCCTGGGTCTTGAAGGTGTCAGTTGCGTCGCTGTCTATGTAGGTCAGATTTCATCAGAAATATCTGTTCAAATGTATTTGTTCAGAAGATGAATGAAGGCCTTACGGTACATTCACACCCGACGCGACTTGCTCAAATAAATTGCGCTTTTTGTGCATAGATGGACACTTGAAGATTTTGAGTTTACTCGCGCATAAAAATGTACTTAACTACAGATGCGAGTTCGCATCATGAGAGGGGCATCTGCCAGGCGGCTCCAGTCTCGTGCATTGATGGAGGGGAAACATTATTTTTAAAAGTTTGCTTCGCCGATTTTGGAGCCGTGAGCTCCACGCGAACACGCGTGTATCCCGCCGAGTGCAGCCTCACCGCGGCTAGTAATTCTGACACTTGCCACTGTCTCCTGATGTCTTTAGTGGTTAAACATGAGGTAAAATTCGTTTTGGGTGTATCTCATAGGCAAACTTTGACTTAATGTATAATAGATACATTTATTTCCTTTTTATTCCTGTTTCTATGAAAATACGAAGATGTATCATGTATCAAGCTACTGATTGGTTAACGTGGCGCGAATGACGCATTATGTGCATCAAATGCCGGACTCGCATCATTTGCGCAAACCGCGTCATTCGCATAAATCATGCCGCATGATGTCTAATCAAGTCTTTGCATTGACTTAACATGTAAATCACTCACTCACACTTAATGCTTCATTCGCGTCTGGTGTGAACGCACCATTACAGGTTTGGAATGATATGATGGTAAGCAATTAATGACAGATATTTAATTTTTCTCCAAGAAACGGAGAAGACTGGTAATGTCTGGATTAACAAAGCAAGGCATACCTGTCTGGGTGGATAAAGGAAGTTTAGTTGTAAGTTGGGATAGCTTGATAGGAGTAGCTTGAGTTGGTTGGTTAGGGATTGCAGATGCAGGATTTTGTGTCGTCGTCGAAGGTACTTCTGGGCGACTAGTTGTAACTATTTCGGGCTTGACAGGAGGTTCTGGTGTGACTACAGCTGCTCAAAATAAAAAAAAAAACAAATGTTAGATGTCACAATCAACAGAAATTGCATTAGGTTTATGTCAATGTACGGATAACAAGCACCACATCTGCCTTACCTTGAACACATTTTCGCATGTCTCTGGCCAACATCATGTTGTCCGGGCAAGCACAAGTGTATTTGGGTGAGAATCTATTGATTTGAGGGGCAGCCAGACACAGGAATTCACAGCCGCCGTTGTTGATCCTGCACCAGTTCATTCCTAAAAAACATTCATGAAAAGTTCAGAACTACACCGAAGACTATTTAGCATTTTGGATGGAAAATCAATTCAGTGACTGAGAAGTTTCTTTGAAATGTATGGCTATATAATAAGCGACATACCAGTTGGTTGCTTAAGGTTGTGATACAAGACAATGTCCTCTGGGGATGAGAGGTGTTCGGCCACTTTTGTGATGTCTCTTCCAGTAACACGATTTGCACTTAGAATTGCGCTATTGCTCACATCTGTCCAAAACACTTTCTCCTAAAAACGTTGAAATTCTTGAGTGAGCATTCAGGTAACCTCCTAAACAAGGTCTTCAGACAACAAATTTGAAAGGATCGTGTAATTGTTACCTCAAAAACAGTAAGACCCAGAGGGTGGGCAAGTTTGCCCTGGTCTATGATCAGAGTACGTCGACCATCTCCCTGCACGCCAATGCTGGAGAGGGTGTGTAGCTTGGAGTCGACCCAGTACAGACGCTGGTTCAAAAGGTCTACGCATGGGACAGGACAAGAAAGTGGGTCAACCAAAGTTACACTTTGTGGACAGTGATGTAAGAGGACATGTTCATACCAAGGGTTATTCCATTGGGCCAGACAATGTTCTCGGTAACTAGGGCATAACGGTCCCCTCCATTAAGACCACCTCTCTCGATCTTAGCTGGTGTGCCCCAATCAGTCCAGAAGATGAAGCTACAACAAATAAGAAAATTTTTAACAGAGTAAACCATTTGCTCATGTAGTGTATCCCTACATTGTTGAATATCTGGGACTTGACATACTTCTTAATAGGGTCGACCACTATAGCACGTGGCTTGGCCAGGTTTTCTTTGAAGAGAGTCTTTCGTCTGTTTCCGTCCGCTGTCGCCACAGAGATGGCACCTTTAATGCTGTCTGTCCAGTAAATGTTCCCGTGGATCCAGTCGACAGCGATACCTTCAGGTGCATCCAAGTCACTCCCAATCACAACACTATGCTGGGAGGAGTTATCTGCTGTTTCCATTGGTGCTCTGGGAATATGACATTAAAATATGACATCAGGTAAGTTGGTTGGGTCAGAAGCGATTGATACTCAAGATTGACCATGAGTCCAAGGATTTACTTGTAGATCTTTTTGAGGGATAAATCGGACCAGTAGAGCTCCCTGGAAGCAACATTCATATCCAGTGCCACAACATTCTTCAGGCGGGGAATAACACGTGTGTACTCACTACGATCCAGAGTCATCTTCCTGACCTCATGGCGATTGGTGAAAAACAGGTAGGCGATGGTTCCTGTAGGACCATGTTTGTGACTATGAGTTTACCAGTATGCAAATATGGGAAATGACTATTCGAAAGGTAAAAAGCTCTACCAATAGCTTTGCAAGCTTTGCTGGCTGGGTCCATTTGGTAGCCATCCTCGCACTCACACTTGTAACTCCCAATCAGGTTGATGCAGATTTGGCTGCAGGTGTCCGGGTTGGCGCACTCATCAATGTCTGATATATATAATGTAAAAAAAAATATATGTTGGTTATAAGTTAAATAGTCATTCTGTTGCTTCAGAACAGTGTCTGTAACACCAATGAATCAGGATAAACAGAAACAGCATGGACTTACTGAACAAACTCTATCCTTACTTCCAGCTCAGAAAGAGCAAATAAGTTTAAAGTACAAATGAAATCATTCTTTGAACTGGAACTGCACCAAGGTTTGTGAAACATACTATGACCAGATGATTCAGTATGGGAACTAATTTCAGTTTCTTACCTTCACAACGTCTCTTGTCCTCCAACCGGAAGCCAGTGGGACAGAGGCACTCGTAACCAATCTTTAGGTCATTACATATATGAGAGCAACCCCCATTGTTGTAAAGACACTCGTTAGAATCTGTGGATTTGAAAAAAAACAAACATATTGTAGCACAGGTTGTTTTTTGACGTAATTCTAAGCAAAGCACTTTCTTGAAAGACGTTTTTACTTACCACATTCTCGTAGTGGCTCGTCAGACCAATCCCGACAGTCCCGTTGTTTGTTGCAAACTTTTTCCATGCTGATGCATTCACCGCTGCGGCACTTAAACCTGTGTGGTGGCTCACAACGGGTTGCTGAAAATCAAAAAGGGGAAATGTAAGGTCAACACAGCAGAAAAACACCTTAAGCACATCAGTTTTGCGTTAGGAGCATAATTTATATGGTTCACCATTAACACAGCCCAGCTCATCACTCGAGTCTTTGCAGTCATACACATGGTTGCACTGCCGGCTACCATGGATGCAAGATCCGTCACCGCATTGGAACTCATCCGGTCGGCATGTGGGCAAGGCTGGAAAGAGAAAAATTGTTAATTATGTCTTGAGGATACAATGGCTACTGATGGGTTCAATTGTAACCAAGTGAAAAGCGCCAACAGTAACCTGCCGTTACTGTGACTAGAGTCCAATTTATCAATACCTTGTGTTGTATTTCTTTTATTTCTCCTGATAGCTTTGTTTGTGTACTATGCAAATTATCTGTATTTCTGTCATGACAACTCTTGGAGGGATTGGCATGGTAATTTAAACGACAATGTTAATGTGTTTTGACTTGGTGGAATCACACATAGCAGCTCTATACAGGTGGAGCTGGGGAAGGTGGAGGGTTTCTGAAGCACGCTGCAACTACTACAGCAAACACTAGTCATATATTTGAATGTCGGGCAGCAGCTCATTGGCTGCTGATCCAAAAAAAACAATCAGCTGCGCCATGTGATGATGTTCTTATGTCAGATTGCGTTTGACCTATCAGACTGCACCAAGTTTTTTGACAGAACTTTATCTGTTAATAACATCACATCAACAAGTCTTATTTCTTACAGCAGTTTTTCTCATCAGAGCGATCCAAACAGTCTTCACCCCCGTCGCATTTCCAGCTACTGTGTATGCACTCCCCACTGCCGCAATGGAATTCCATAGAGGAGCAGGGGTTTTTGGTAGGTTTAGGCGTCCCTGTAATGCATTTCTGAGGTAATTCGTCTGAGCCATCAGCGCAGTCTGCATCTCCATCACAGACCCACAGTCGAGGCACACACTGTGCATTGTTGCACCTGAAGGAGCCGGAGCCACACGTGGTGGGCGAACAGGAGACTTCATCACTGCCGTCATCGCAGTCTCTCTCATCATCACACACAAACGCAGTGCTCACACACTGGCCGCTGCCGCAGCGAAACTCGCCATCCAGACACCGCCGAGGATCTGCAAGAAGTGGTGGAGATTTTAAACACATGTGCACACTGGCAGCACCATGAAGACACACTTAGCTTTCAGACGTCACTCACCACAGCCTTCCTCATCTGCACCATTCTCACAGTCTGCTTTGCCATCACACTTCCAGCTCTTTGGCACGCACTGGTTTAGTCGCCCACCACAGCTGAATTCACTGGGTCTGCAGGTCTTGGCCCCTGGAAAGAGAGGGAAAATTAGATTATTACATTTTCTGTAGAAAATATGAGTAACAGTGTAATATCAAATTGAATATCCACTTTTTGAAACATTCAGAATGATGTTGTGACACCAAAATTCACTTGCTGCATTTATTTTAAATGTGTTCAAATTGTAGTTATTTTAAATAAAACAATACAGAATTTTAAGTGACAGACGTGGCAAATTAAAATATTGAATCAGCTTACTGGTATCAGGCAAAATTTTACTCACTGCCACATCATTTAGGGCAATGATATTTTGTACACGTGCCCACAAAAAATTAAAATGAAGCTAAATGTAGTTTGAAAGAGATTTGAATATATTTCTTTCAGCTTCCAACAGGAATGTACAATTGTCATCTATGGATAAACACAGCTAACCACATTCAAATCGTTTGCACCTAGCATCGTCAGTGTTACACCAACATCTCTCTTTTGTCTCTTCAGGACAACTGACTCATCTTAGATGGAGGAACACTTACAGCAGGCAGCAGGAAGTTCATCAGTGCCGTCTCCACAGTCATCAGTTTCATCACACACCCATCTCGATGTGATACACTTTCCATTGCCACACTGATACTGGCGTGGTTCACAAGCCGAAACACCTGTCAGATGGAGTGATGCTTCACATAAGTGACACATTATCCAACACCTTATGTTATTTTAGCCGTTTGATGTAACACAGAGATAACAAGCTAGAGAGCGAGAATCATTTTTGCTTTTCACCTTAGCCCTCACATCTAAGTATATCGCTGTGCACAATCTAGTTGCTAATACTGGTAACTATGTATGGTTTATTGATTGCAACATGCATGGACAAAGATGGTGTCAAGTTTTTCCTGCTTTCCTGCTTTGTAATCTAAAATGCCAGTAAGTGAAGGTCTATCTTCTATAGATCTTAATTAAGGAAGAGGCTTGCTCTGAGAAACACGACACCAACCAACTTGCTTCAAAATCTTTTTAAAATGATGACACTAGTCATACACATACAAAAAAGAAACATGCTTTTGACATGCAACAATGGTCTCTAAGCAAAGAGATTCTCCGTAATCACCTAGTGTTATTTCTTATAAGCAGAAGTGGAAGAGTCACGTGACATTCATTAGTTAGTATTCATAGTTGCCAGGGAAATAATGATGTGTTGCAAATGGCCTTTTGATGGCTTTAGCCCACAGCTCAATGCATCTAGGTCACCTATTTCTGAACACAAACGTGGAGGTCGCAAAAAAGAATTCAAAAGCAATTTATAATTGTGACATTGGGGAAATAAATTCAAGATCATTAAATTTTTAACTTTTATGTAACTTTTTTGGCAACAAAGTAGTGCAACCACTTAGAATAAGTGGCTTGTTACAGAAAGAAAGCATGTAAAATAAACAATTCATAAATTAACTTACATTATTAGATAAATATTGTTATTGTTTAAAATTAATCAACACAAGGTTCATTAGTCTTACCATAGGCTGTTGCCAAGCAATGTGGCAACTTCACAAATTAATATAAAAAAGAAAAGGTTTTAACTTTATTGCAACCATTTTACAACAACCTTCCAACTTGGCTCAGCCAATCAGGATTCAGAGTGAGATCATTCTATCTCATAATGGAAATGTGGATGATTAATGATTACACAAATGTAACATGTAGACAGGTCTTATCAGTATTAAAAGGCGAAACTTCCATTGATATAAAACCATTTATGACCTTGGGTTGACATCTTCTCTAAAAATGGCTGGGTTTCAGGTTTCATCAATTCATTTCAATTTCATATTTTACCATGTCTTTTTCAAGAATAAATGAATTGATGACAGCACACCTGATGCATATTTGATTTTTTATTTGTGTCAAAATAAGTGTTTCTTTGCTGAATCACAATGAAAGAAATACATGTTTTCATAATGAATTATTTTCTTGCAAAGATATAAAAAAAGCTTCAGAGGGTTAATCTAATAGTTTTTCAAGTTTCTGTAAAGAGAACTTGAATCATGTTATAGTTAATCAAATCGAAAGTGTTACCCTGAATTAGTAAAACATTCTAAAAAAATAAAACATCCTGTATCATCCAGGGGCCTGTTCCATAAAACAAGTCTACCAAATAAGCCAGGCTTATGGCAGTCTGACTTATTTTAATACAAATTAACTGTCAGTAAGTCAGACTAACTGAAATAAGCCTGGCTTATTCTCTAATCTTGGTTTATGGAACAGGCCCCAGATCTACTTCAAATTGTATTGTTGGTTGTTTACAGATGCAGTTGAAGATGCTGGCCACAGAACGCAACGTGGCTGTTTGCTTTTTTTTTTGGATGTGTCTAGTGTGTCATTTGATCTAAACAGCCTACTATCAAGACAGCTCAGAGTAGAGAAACACATGTGGCAGCCAAGCCAAGGGTATTATGGAAAGTTTGTCTGGCTTATCACATAGATTGCCTAAGAAACTAAAATGCATCATAACTGATAAAAGTCCTCAAGAAACCTTCTGGCCTACAAGAAGGTTATCTTCTTATTTAATGCAGTATTTGCGGTGTATTGCTCTTGCTTCACTACAGTCTGCATGACATCACTTGCACATGTAGATACCGACGACAAAAAACAAGCGTATCTTTCTACATTACCTTTCTCTCATGTGTAAAATGTTAACCTAGAAATAAATCTATTAACATTCATAACCTACTTAATCTAATATATGGATTTATCCATCAAATCTATCAAATACAAACAAACTAACAAACAGACATTGCATTTTGCACAATGCAAAGCATTACTAATGTACACTAATGAATTGGTGTAATCACAGCAGTTCGGTATACTTCATTTTTAAAGATTGTGGATTAAGCATGACTTGGTACATATGTTTGAGAGATTAGTAAAATATAGTAAAATTGTTTAACTTTTCTAAACTTAAAGTCAAATTGTGGTTATTTTTAACCTAAACCATCGGCACAGTCCAAACAGCTCCATAAACTAATTATTTCTAGAGATAAGAAGCCTAGCTACAATTACACCCAAACATAACTACACCAATTCCACTAATGAAGACATATGCGTTTTTATTGTGTTTCGCTGATCTACTCTGTATCAATCCATCTCCTAAAACAACACAGAGACACCAAACAACATAAGCATAGAAACTGTGCCTCGTTTAGTCCCTTATTTTTCTTGTCTGTGAGGACGCAATGCATATTTTTGGTAGAGGTTTGCGTGGGAAGCCATGCAGCGCCTCTCATGCATTGGATACGCTACTGTTCTTGTGACATCATACACTGCAAATGATTTAGAACTTCTTGGAAAGGCATGTGTGTGAAAATACTATGGAATGAGGCCCCTATAGCACACACATGGACGGTATAGACACATGTGGTTACTGTAAGGCAATATGATTTGTCCTGCTTAGAGAGGCTGGAGAATTTAATCATGTTGAGCAAAACAGAAGCGAACATTGCAACTGAGAAAGCGGTTCTGTATAAAGCAATAACAGTTTTGAAATACAACATTTAGCATAATCGTAAACACAAAAGGCTAATAAAATAATCAGTATATAAATTGTGCATTGCCTATATATGTATAAAGGCCACTATATATGAACTTTATTATTTATAGGTTCAATTTTATAGGATGGATTACCCATTTTTTTCATTTTATTCAATTTTAGTTATCTGAACGTCAGTTAACACGTGTAGGACACATACAAAACAATAATTATGGGTTAAAATACATTAATATATTAATTAAATCACGTTTAAAAAATAATTAATGATCATTAAAGATCCCTAAGGATGAGGTAAACTTGTTTACTCACCTGCTTGAACGGGACAGAAGAAAGTAACTGCCAGTAAAAATATTAATGAGCTCTTCATAGTCTCACAATGAGCTGGATAAAGCCCCTCGCTTTTCTGCTGGATGTGTTGGTCAAGTTTTTATTTTGGGTGTTTGTATTAAATAAATAGTTCTGATAAAGCAGATGGACTCTTGTTCATTTGAAGCTGTGGGGAAATGTATGTGTTTGTGCAGCGGTGCACCCAGATATGTGTTGTGATGGTTGAACTTGAACCATTCGAATTTGAATGGGAGCGTAGAGTGGGCGGGGCTTCGTGACGAGGGGCGGAATTCGGTGGTGTGATTTAAGAATTGCACAATAGAAGGCGTGGCCAAGCGTAGTCCACGCCCATCCCAAACAATTCTGCTCTACAAGATTCCTGGAAGAGCGGTAAGAAAACTGCAGCAATTCCTCGCTTATCACTGATGGCGGGGAAGGAATAATAACGCGAATAACCTGATAAGCATAAAGCTACATATCTGGAAGAGACATGTCATAAAAGTAAACAATATATTATAAATCTAAATCAATCTAAATCTTGACACATCTGAAATACTACACGTTAATGGTCAAATGTGTAGAAACAGTAAAGGGAAGCCACAGTCATTAACAAATTAGACTTTGTCAGTAGATTCTTCCTCAGTAATGTTTTTAGTGAGTTTAAAACCCTATGATTATTATACAGATGCACAACTAATGTAGGAAATAATCATCTGACACTAAAAAAACAACAAACAGCATGTAAACAGCTTTTGGATTCCATTAAGATAAGTATCTAATATCTAAAAAGTGAAAATTATTTGCAAAAATAAATCGAAAATATAATATTTTTATTTATCTTATAGTTTATAAGTTCTGGGGACACATTATCTAATGTTTAACTGTACGAATTAGCAGTGATGACTGTGAAAAAAGGGCTCTGTGTATAGCCTTGAACTAGTAGCCCAAACGTCATCAGGACATAGTCTTCCTAAAGCAGCAGTGGGACATCTATCAAAACAATTCACTGTTGTAAAGTCATTTTTCGTGTGGATATTTGGGATTTTCATGATGTTGTAGCTTAATGTTCAGATAGACATTGAGGTCAGGATTTCCACGTGCTTGGCCCTGGAATGCCAGAATTACTGCTAAGTTCCTGAAAGCAGATCATATAATATAAACAGACTTTCCCTGACTGTGTTACATAGGGGAAAAATATTTGCAAGTTGGGACTGGAGGCCCCTTGAACCAGTTCTGCTAAATCCTGCATGTGTTTGTCCTGGGAATCACTTATGATGCTTCAGATCCAAAGAGCACAAACACTGTAGCTTCTCAGTGGCAGCCAAGCTACAAATAAAATTGTTGTAAAAAAAGAAAAAGAAAAGAAAAGAAAAATGCACTGCAGGCTGCATTTGATCAAAAGTACAGTAAAACATTAATATTGTAAAATATTATAGCAATGTTAATAAGCATGTTCTATTTTGATGTATTTTAAAATGTAATTTAGCTAATGACAACTCAATTTTCAGCATCATTAATCCAGTCTTTAGTGTTTCATGAAACTCATTCTGATCAGTGCTGATTCATATTTCGAGGAAACCGTGATACACTTTTTGCAGGATTCTTTGTAGAATAGAAATGTCAAAAGAACAAGGATTATTTGAAATAGAACTCTTTTGTAACATTAGAAATGGCTTTGCTGTCACTTTTTAACTGTATGCATTCATGCTGAATAAAAGTACATTTCTTAAATCTATGTAAAAATGACTTTCAGGCATAACTTCTGTGGTGCATAATAAGGGAAACAACAAGCATGCGAATAGAAAAAGCCTTCTGTTTGTGTAGAGGGTAGGTGAGGTGAATGCTCTTATCTGTTCTCTTTACCTGAAAGAACAAACAAACTGCACCCCAATCGGAAACCGGATCTGTCACTCTGCCACCACTCACCTCAACAGCATCTACAGGGAAGCTTCCCAACCTATCGAAACAAAGTAACAGAATTTCTACAGAAGTTCACTGATGCTAAATAAAGAAAACAATGTCAAAGCGAGAAAGATAATAAAGAAAAAGAAAATAACTCCGCTTCAGAAGCAATATCTTGTATCAGCAATTAAGCCCTGAAAATAGAAAGTAGGAGTACCTAAGTTGTGTTTTCACGCTTGTTTGAGAGTTTAATGTGTCCTTTACGCTTCTGTGACTGTACTCATCCTGAATATTTACCTTAGCTTCTTTATAGTAACTACATTGCCTTTCTAAAACATGTTGAGAGCGTTATTCTCTGCATCCCTCAAAAATGTATTTGGCTGCTATGCAATATAGTCAGCATGATTCAGTCATGTGAAATAAAATGTTTGGCTTTAACGTTTTTACAGAAGTCACATCGACTCAAAAAGAGCAAGTCTTTGATAACTGAACAAACATATTTCATTAGCAAACTCTCTGCTGATTATAACATCCCTTCAAAGGGGGTAGGAGGTTAACAATAAGGTCTCTATGTTCTCAGGGTCCCGGTGCCCTGATAAAAGTGTTTCATACAGAATAAAGAAGACCACCGAACAGGGTCTAGAACATTTTCAGCACAGTAGGCCATAAGCAACCCCCCCCCCCCTACTGTTGTCTGATCTTTGGGTGAATATCTCAATGAATGAATAAAATATATCCTTTTGCATATCGAAGAAAAGATTTTATGTTAAGATTCTAATGGCACATAAGCACATTCCTCAACATAGCTTTTGTTTCCCTCATGCTAAATATATTAATTTCTTTGTTGCGTTTAATTTCAGGATGACATGTGACGTGTTTTTAAGTCATAGGTGTTCAGGGGGAAGTGTTGTACTGATAAGCTCGTTGGACACACCTTAGATTATCACCAGACCTTGCTTTACAAGTAACAGATGGCCTTTGAGCAAGTCAGGCTATTTAGTTAGCATGTGCAAACATCAACTTAGACCTCGATCTGTCGCTTATACAGTACAAATAAAATGTATTCTCCCTCGTGACCTCCTTTGGCTCGCGCACGACTGTTATAACACAAAATCATGTATTTGACTGCTCACCGTTCACATTTTTGAACACAACTTTATAATGTCGAAGAATACAATAGAGCAATTACGAAATCAGTTACAGTTAAACATAAGTGCATAACTGAACACATAATGCACGCTTTGTTGCCCGATTCTCCAAAACGCCCAAGGGCAAATCCAGCTATAGTGTAAGCAACAACAACAACAGCTAAATGATTGATAGATATAGATAGACAGACAGGTATGTATACAGAACATAAAAAAGAACAAGCAACAGAACGAATGATGGATAGATTATTATTGTTATTTGTATTTCTTTAAAGTAAGCTTCTGTAACTCCTTCAGGGTTTCCTTAGGCGTCTCAACTGTCTCCATTATGGATCTTCCTGTCTGGCTACTTTTTTTTCAGCCAGATTTGGGTAGAGTTACAGTGTTTTTTTCCCCCCCCCTTCATATTTTCTCATTCTGTAAATGTCTTCGCTCCGCTCCAAAGCATATTTGACTCCCTTGGATATCTTCGTTTGTTCTTGTGTTCACTGGAGTTTTTCTAGGGTTGTATTGCAGATTTGAACGCAGTGTCTTCGTAGTAAACGAACAGTAGCGTTTTCACAATGTATGAATCATAATCATCACAGGCCCATTATGTCATTATATGACTTAACAATGAAAATCCGTTGTGTGAGGAGAGATTAAGGCGTGTTAAAGCAAAAAGATGGAGCTCGCAGTTTATGCAAGTTTTTACTTCTTTAAAAAAAATATTTGGAGAAATATCAGCTGCTGATACAATATTAACGTAGGGAAGGAAACATAACCCATGCATACATAAAAATAGCTGAAATAGTTTATATATCACTACACTCTGCAACATCCCAGTAGTTTGTTACTTTTGACTAACACCGACAGCACCGCCTTTTGGTCAAAAAGATACACTGCACAATAAATGCAAACGCACTCCCATTCCAGTAAGCAACCACCCTCAACAGCCACGCATTGTGACATTAACATTTTGGGCTCAAAGTTTTAATGTGAGACTGTAACCTCGTGTGACCTTGATCTTTTTGACAATTGTAGATGTCTTTTCCCGTTTAATTTTGAATAAGTAACAATCAAAACAAATGTTTTATTGGCAGCTTTGTTTTAGTGACACTCAAAAACAATAATGGTACATTTGGAACAGGATTTTAGTTCAGATTAGTACTACTGTTAGCAGAAATGCCTTACAGTTACATACTATCTCTCTCTCTATATATATATATATTATCTGATGAATTTCTTGCAGTCAGTCGTTAATGAGATATACTCCATTTCCAAGATTGTGTCGCTCCACCTTCAGTTATTTCTGTTTTTGTGTTTCTAATTTGAGTTTTATTATTTAACATGTCAATACTTTGTACGGTTTACCCTGTAAGGTTTCTAGTAATGTTGCTCATAGGGTATTTCTGTGTCTCAGTCTCTGAAGTACCGGCCACGTCTCTGATTGCTGCCCTTTTCATCTTGAAAAAAGAAAACAGTAAATTTGTTAAAGAAACACTTGTGTCTTTAAATTATTTGCATTGTAATTGCTAATTACCAATTATTTAAAAGGAAAGAAACGCATTAATTTTTTTCTGAGATCCTTTTATGACATAAGCTAAAAAAAAATAAATAATAATATTAAAATAAAATAATATTTAATGTGCATTTTTGTTATATTGTCTTGTGTATTATATTTTAGTTAGTTTAAATATTTAGTTTGTCAATATTGTTCTCAAATCTCATTCCATCATTTTCATCGGTGTGGTCACTACAGTCATCCTTCACATACAGGTGATTAACGTTAGGTAAAGAAATGTCACTCACCACAGTCTTCCTCGTCCGCACCATTTGGACAGTCTCTATCACCATCACACCTCCAATTCACAGGCAAACATCTTTGGTATTTGTCTCCACAGCTGAACTCTTCGGGTCTACAGTACGTGACTGAAATTATAAAGGATTGTTCTCACAAAACTCTATTTTGTGCAAGCTTACTTCAAGATAAATCTTAAAAAAGCACAAATGGGAGACTCCAAAAGGATACCAAAGAACCAAATGATAAGCAGATCTTCAACGTTCGGATAATATGTGAAAGATACCTACATGGCATTGGAAGACCATGAAGGGACAGTCAGCATAAGCGGCACGACAATCACAAATGTTTTGCTAATGTCATAGTTGGTCTTTGCAGGGAAGAAAGAAGAGCTAACTTGGTGGAGTGCGTTGACAAAACATCTTTCTCTGCATCTTATGGTATGCAGATCAATGCAGAAAAGACTAAACTGATGACTAACAACATTACTGGCTTTTCCAGTGACATCAAGATAAACTGTGTAAACTGTTTTTAATACCTGGGAGCTATTGTCACGAAAGAAGGGTCCAGACCTGAAATACACGCAGGATCGCCCAGACCTGAGTGGCGCTGACAAAATTAAAGTCCATCTGGAGGAATATAGCCCTCAACTCAAAGATCAGACTGATGCACTCTCTAGTCATGTCCATATTCTTATGTGCTTGTGAGACTTGGACACTAACAGCTGAACTGGAAAGTTCAAGCTATGGAGATGAGATGCTTCAGAAAATGTATTGACATCTCTTACAGAGTCCAAATTTAACCATCTTTTTATGGAAATCACAGGTGCTGCGTCCTCTGGGCTAAAGAAGAGGGAGACCTTCCTGCATGTTATCAGTGTTATCAGCCGATATATCTTATGGTATGGGGGTGCATAAATCCATACGGTATGGGCAGCTTGCATGTTTTGGAAGGAACTGCTGAAAGGTAAACAAAGGTTTTAGGGCGACATATGCTCCCCTCCAAATGACATCTTTTTCAAATAAGGCCTTGTGTATTTCAGCAGGCGATGCAAAACCACATACTGCAGCTTCCTAATTGTAGTAGAAGAGTTTGGGTGCTGAATTGGCCAGCTAAAGTCCAGTTCTTTCACCTATAGACAAAATCATTACACAAAAAATATGTCAAAGACTCTTCAGCAGGTGGAAAAGAATGGGACCAAATTCCAACACCAGATCTCCAACAGAAGAGGAGATGCTACACCATGGTAAACATGCCCTGTCTGAACTATTTTGAGACCTCATTTTGTGCATCCAATTTCTGCCATTTAATCATTTATGTTATGTTATGTATGTTATATTGTTAATAAAAGATTGGCTCATGTGATTTGAAAAAAAATATTTGAAATACACACACACACACACACACAGATATATATTAAGTGAAGGTGATTAACATTAGGTAAAGAAATATAACTCACCACAGTCTTCCTCATCCGCACCATTCAGGCAGTCTCTATCACCATCACACCTCCATATCACAGGCAAACATGTTTTGCGGTGGTCTCCACAGCTGAACTCTTCAGATCTACAGGACTTGACTGAAATTAATACCAAATGAGAATTAATCAATCAATTTTATTCATTCAATTAAAACAGACACAATAATTACAAAATATCAAGTTCTTTATTTAAAAATTGCATGTAAAAATACAGTCTTCCAATGCTGGAAAAGTGCATCTTCACCATTTTTCCTGTCTCAGGACGTTTTGCAGTGCATTATGTTGTATCATTTGTATTTACTTTTATGGAGAATATTCAGGCAACAGAAACATAATGGGAGAAGTTAAGCAGCCGAAGAAAACATAGCAATCTCCTGCTCTGGAATGTGGACGTCAGCTTTGCTCACCATCCACTTTGTTCGATGGATATCATGCCTCGAAAAAGTCGGTTTAAAGTGTGGCTCACTGTATCTGTTTTACTAAAGTATGTGTTCGCACATACTTGCCGAATAAAGCTAAAACGACCAAGCAACTAAACAGCTGTTTTCAGAAAATCATTTACACTGGGTCCGTCTCCAGAAGAACAATAATTAGGCACTGAAACAGTAGTCAGCTGTTTTGTTTTTCTTAGCATTTGGGAGTTTATATTTCTCAGAAAACAATTGCAAGATGTAAAACTGTGAGTAAAAGAGATTTTTGAGATCAAATTTTGCTAATATTTTATCATTTAATGGTGGAACGATGCATTTTGGTTCAGTGCCATCCACATATGCAAATCAATAGCTACTGTAGAATGTCCAGCAGACCAGATAGTATATTTTCAAAAGATAACTGATGATTATTATAATGTGTTGTTTTACTCACCTGTTTGAACAGAGCAGGATAAAGTAGCTGCCAGTAAGAACATAAATGAGATCTCCATATTTGTTAAAACAGGTGGACTTCTGACACTGCTGGGAAATATGTAGGCTATCAGTTTGTCTGGTCTGAAACTCCACCCACCCACCTAAAAAAATCCACAGGCATTCTACAATATGGAGGGGAACTACGCCAATTACGATTTGCCTACCTGATAAATAGAAACCAAAGACAGTGCAAATGAGATTTACCAACTTCATATTTGTATGAAGGGCAAAACACAGATTCAGAGCTTTGGCTTGCTAGCCAGAAATCATGTGGATCGCCAGGTCAGCCATTACCAAAAAATGGTCGATAAAAGTTCTGCTTTTTGCAGAAAAAAACAGCAAATGACAACTACCGAAGTCAATGAAAGGTTAAAGTAATAATATATTAAACTGGATGAAGTGCGCCTTCAGTGCTGTGTGTCAATACAGCAATCAACAGAGCTTAAAGGGGTCATATGATGTTGCAAAAAAGAACATTATGTAGTGTATTTGGTGTAATGCAATGTGTAAATGTGGTTTCAAAAAACACATTATTTCCACACACTGTACTCTTTGCCCCTTCTTTCTGAAACGGGTCGATTTGTACAAAGCTCATTGTTCTAAAAAAAAGTGAGACATGTTCTGATTGGCCAGCTATCCAGTGCACTGTGATTGGCCGAATATCTCAAGCGTTCGGTGGAAAATGAAGTGCCAGACAGTAAGAATTGCCCAATGGGCTGCTCTGTCAGGTTCAGGAATCAGTCCTCCGTAAATGCGCTGAACACACTTTAATATCTGTGTTGAACGGTTCTAGAACAGTGTGGTAAAAACTTGACTCCTGATTTCTAGGGTGTCCTCTTTTGGAAGCACAAAGTAGTTTCACTTTCACAACGACACACAGCTTCTCCAGAACATGGCGCCTGCAGCAACACTACAGCCAGCCTTCATTCTTTGCCCTAAACACGCCCCCAGTTTGTAATATCATTTTGGGTACAAGTCATAACTTATATAAAGAAAATCACTTTGGTTTTGTAACTTTAGTCTTCGCAACTTTTGAGATCTTATCTATGCACTAACAGCTTACTCCAAGAGAAAGCAAAATTTAAAATCACATCATATGACTCCTATATACTCCTCAGCTCAGAGTTAAGCAGCACGTAGCTTGTTAGTTGTAAAGACAAAAAAGAAAGATTTTTAATACAGCAGTGAAAATATACAATTATAAAAGAATGTATCCTTTTATTGAAATAGGCGGTATGCTGTACCAAGAGCCATTTTGAAACATTTTACCACTTACTTTTGCTGCTCAGAGATTTTATTTCCTCGTTCCACTTTTTTTTTTTTTCAAGATTCGAGGGAAGTATGTTTGGCTGCCGCTACTCTCCACTATTTTATGTTATTTTATTTTTACTTTCTGTTTTATTTTTATGTGTATGCTGTCCTTGGAGCAAGGAGATCTCTCCCAATCTCATTTGATTTTTGCAAAGCATTATTCCATTGTCTGCCCTTTTGTGGTGCTGTTTGTTTACTGTTTGTTCTTCGAAGTGAGTTCAGTTTTTTAATCCCAGTGTGAATTGTTTTCCAAGTACTTCACTGGATCTACGAAGACTAAATCCATTCTTTTTCCCGGTGAAATATACCACCGCTGTGTCACACTGCCCCAGGTACATCCATCTCAGATCTCTCCGTGATTTCCTGTGTGGTCTGGGATCGCATTAGGATACTGATTATATCCTGTGGCCTGTTCCATAAAACAAGTTTACCAAATAAGCCAGGCTTATTTCAGTTAGTCTGACTTATTTTGTAAAAATCTACTGACAATAAGCCTGACTAACCAAAATAAGCCTGGCTTGTACTCTAATCTTGTTTTATGGAACAGCCCCCATGGTCATCATATACATATTTCAGAAACCGTGTAGTCATTTTTGAGTCTTCTCGTAAGCAAATGAATGCTGTATGCATTAATTAATTAGCAATATATTCTCCTCTATCATGTGAGATCAGGGGCCTGTTCCTTAAAACAAGTTTACCAAATAAGCCAGGCTTACGGCAGATAGTCCGACTTATTTTAAACCAAATGAACTGGCAATAAGTCAGACTAACTGAAATAAGCCCCTGATCCTTCTCTGGACATTATTAAGTCTAGACTCAAATCCTATTTTAACTCTTTAACCTTTGTATAGTAGTTTTTAACAGCACTTTGGATCGATTTACAGTGTGTTTAAATGGGCTTTAAAATGAGATGTTGTTATTGGTTATTTTTTATAGGAGCTATGTGTTGTTATCTACCCATTTTAAAACAGTATGAATATCTGCTAAATTCTTACTCTTGGTGGGTTTACTGATCCAACAATTCAGTGTTTGCTTTTCTGTATGCACTATGATCCTTTGCGAGTAAGAAGACAAGCAAACCACAAAAATAAATAAATAAATGAAAAAAAGCGGTCAAAGTTTGAGACCACACTGAAAATCTGGAATTCACATCTACTGTACACCCATATCAGATGTGTTACAAAAATCTAATTGTGCAAAGGCTTAAAGAAACAGTTTATCCAGAAATATAATCCCTGAAAACCATTTCTGTCCAAAAACGGCAGTCCATAATTCATAACATTGCTTTTTTCCGGGAAAAAGAGATCTAGATTGAATGAAAGCAAAGTACAGGCAGTGTTTACAAGTGAAAGGAGTCACAAACGGCTCTAAACAAATAAAATGGTATTTTAGCCATAAGGGATAAGGGAAACTGTTTGGAGTCTCATACTGAAGATCCATTGGTAAATAAATTATGTAATGCTAACATTTCTCCAAATCTGTTCTGAAGAAACAAGCTCATCTTCATCATGGGTATTCATGATGAGTTAACTAACCCTTTTAAATATCTTGTATTTTTGCGACATTGAAGTTCGATTCATTGTCATAATTAAAGCATAGGGGCGTCATTCACCTTATTTGTTAAATGTGTACCATAATAACAGCCTCCATATTTCATTTCATTAAATATGAAACCATATTGTATATAATGGTGCATTTAAAAGTTAACGACAAAATAGAGGTTTGTAAATGTTGACTTTGCTGTTGCAGATGAAATATAACAGATAACTATATATCTATATATATGCTTTTTTTTTTTTTTTTTTAACCAAGTTAAATGTTAATTTTTAACCTCTCAGTTTTTCTAAAGCATTTTATTCATGTTTGTAGTTTTAGACAAAACCCACTTTCTGGAATACACTTCAGAAGTAACTTGAGTGCATAAATAAATAACTGAAACCATGTCTTTCTGAGATGCCTTTATTGTGCATTTTGGAAATCCAGTGACACTGACACAGTACAGAATCCTACACCCTATTCTCCCCCATTTCTCCCAAGTCTATAGGGAGGAAGTACCTCAATCCTCTTTGCAATCTTAATTTAAACAGACAGATCAAGAGAAAAACGGAAAGAGAAATAACTGGCTGCATTTTCCACAAACAACATGCATTCTGGCGTCTTGGGGGTGGTGGGTGGGGGTGAAGGGGTGACGTTCACACGGCTAAAAACAATAAGAGGACATTGAAGCATGACCCACTCTTACTGGTCCACTGTGATTCAGTCTGTCAGATATCTGTTCATCTTATGTCACGTCCTTGGAAAAAAAATCATAAAAACAAATAAGGAAAGAAACGCTCAATACTTAAACTGTCTTGCTATACATAAAAGAAGATCGTCTGCTTAAATATGCAAATGGAAGGGCTTTCTTCGGCATTTTATAGTGTAATCTTTTCTTTTAATCAATTTTGTGAACATGTCCTCTCTCTAAAAATGTGCTGTTCTAGGGTAAAACTAGGCCCTTCAGGAGCGGGCGTCTGTCGTATCTGGTGTAAAATGGCGTATCTGCAGCAGAAGTGACTGGTCCTGAAAAAGGTTTAATCTTCCTCGCTGCCACTAGCCGAATGCTCCTATACAAAGACATGAGGAAAAAAATGACATTGTTTGTTATATTAATAATTTCACATGTATAAATGATGAAGACATTATTATATGCCTTATTCTGTTTTCCACATCATTGAAGAAGTTCAATTAAGTGAAAAACTACTTTACACCTAAAACTAGAGTAAAAAAAAAAAAAGATTTTTAATAAAAGCATACACATATATATATATATACTAGGGCTGTCAAAAATAACGCATTAACGACTTTATTTTGTGTCATTAATTACGTTAATTTGTTTAACACATTTCACGCATGCGCAGTGCGACGAATTATTTGTCTGGAAAGTGGGACAATAACCTCGGAGTAACTGCACTTTGCG
>JAUMHQ010000048.1:17144387-17157730 GCA_032361165.1 Enteromius paludinosus
AATAAAAAATACATTTAGTAATAAAAATTCAAATATTTTCACACATGTATCATGTTATTTATAATTTACTGTAAATTTAAAATCTTGTCTGATGATTTTTATAACTGACCATCTCTTTATGTCTTCGTGTCTCAGAAGAGGAAGAGGAGGAGGAGGAAGACAGCGACGATGAGTGTCAGGAGTTGTCTCTGCAGTCTGATGGGGGCCCTATCGGGGACGAATCTCTAGAACCGCCCGCGAAACTGGCTCGAACCGACCAGAGGGTGCTGTTCACCACAGGAAACATGGATAACTAAGAACTTGAATACACACACATGCACCTACAAGCACACACTCCACATAACACTCACCCATCCTTCATGCACTTGCATCCAGAAAACAGAAGTGCTGCAGCTGCGTATGTACACAACATTTCAGATGTTCGTATGTACATTTCCATGCCTGTCGACGTCTCAAATGCACATATACACAAGCGTTCACAGAAACACAGACACACCGATAGTGCCCCCTCGCCCTCACACACTCGTAACATGACCGCCATCAACATCTTAGACAGGGTGTAATGGTCACTAAGCTCTCCAATCTATCAATAGCCGTTAAGACGCAAGAACACAAACGAAACCTGCTGCAACTGGATCCTAAGAGTCATTGGCGATGGACTGAACTCTGATTGGCTACTGAATTAAATATTTTTTTTTTTAACCTGAAATGGTTGTTAGGGAGAAAAGATGGACTGTAAGTGTGCGTGTTGTGTGTTGATGTATACTTTCTGCCTATCTGTGTGTTGTTTGTGTGATTGTGAGTGACACAGGACCTTATCGTTCTTATCGGCCAGCACCAACGCGTGTGTTTTCGTGCATGTGCGAATGACCGTCCGTGGTTCTCGAAGTGTTGATAGTTGTTTTCGTCAGTGGTACCTATTTAAGTTCTTGATGCCTTCAGTGACTGCCATGTCAGTAAATGTTTTAAGCATATTACAGCCCGGCTCTTTAAAAACTCAAATTCCCATGAGTCTACTGGGTGTATGTGATTCAGCCTGGTTGTGTTTTTTTGATTTATTTATTTTTTTAGGGCTAGTCTATACATACCTCTGCAAATGACAGTAGTTTGCCAGAAACGAGAGGAGAGGTATTTTTTATTTTTTCCCTCTCACTTTTTTCGTTTTATATGGTTCTATTTTGTTGCACTTTTTTTTTTCCCTCTTGCCAAATGTCGTCCTGAGCTTGGTGCAAGACATTAAATGTTTCTGTCCTTACTTTTTTCTATGGTCACAAAGTGACAATCTCGATGTGTACAGCGTTGTCTAACACTGTTTAGTGCATATTTGATGTGTATTCGAGAATTGGGTCAAGATATTTTACTAGAACCCTTCAAACAAACTTAACACCACTGCCCGTAGTAGCTACGAAATGTCAAAGTAGAGAGCAAAACGATCTTTCAGCCATTTCCTACTGAGGTCTCATTCGTTTAATACTTTTTATGTGTTGTGGCTTATTTAACGATCAGTTTGAGAGAACCACAGTACATTAAAACTATATCCCATATCATTCAACAGATGTAAACTAGGTTTATTTCTGCAGATGCTGACTGATCTCAAACCAGCATGATGCTTTTCTTTCCCTTTGATTCTCTTGAGAGAAGAAAACATATCAGAAGATCTGGAGATCCTCTCTGTATGACAGCCGTTTTCATAACAAAATGAATTTCCCGTTTCATTTTTTTTGAAGATGTTTCCATTTCCTGCTCAAAAAAAAGAAAAAAAAAACCAAAACAAAAAAGTGTGGCAGTGTTTTGAGTAATCTGAACCATGAGAATGGTTGTGCCTTTGCAGTTAACAAATGAAATCCAGATGTTTTTAATTTAAAAAATGAATAAATTAATAATTTCTAAAATTGTGAATTGTTTTAACTATCTGATTGTACGTACTTTTTTTTTTTTTTTGGTCAACTTCTCTTGAAACCATCACGCCTACGCCGAGATAATGATTCGTCAGTGCCTAACTCTAACTGCAGTTAATGTGTGTGTGTGTGTGTGTGTGTGTGTACAACATCCTGTCCTAAAACAGCAAACGTGACGAGGAAACATCTCATGTGGTAATGCATTTACTTGCCAAGGTACTTTCCTGTCAGACTATTGCATTATGCATCTCGTAGACGTTTCTGAGAAAAGCAGCCCATCGACAGCAAGAAAAAAAAAGGGGAGGGCAAAGCCAACCACACTTGATGGTACAAAGAACCAACAATAAAAAAAAGACTTCTTTTTAGAAATGAATTTAATGTGTTTACATAAAACATACCTACTTCTGTCAGACGTTGGGAGTAAGCTTTGAAGTCTATTGTGCTTACCGAGGCTGCATTTATTTGATAACCGTAAAAACAGTAAAAAACACTTACTAACCCACCCAAAGTGTTTCAAATGTAGTGTATGTCTGAACCACACACACACACACACACACACGTTGGTTTTTGTGTTTTATGGGCACTCTCCATAGGCGTAATGGTTTTTATACTGTTCAAACTCTATGTGGTATTGCCCTACACTGACCCTACACCTAAACCTACCCCTTACAGGAAACTGTGCATTTTTAGATAAAAAAAAACAACAACACAATTTAGTATGTTTGTTAAGTCTTTTGAATTACGGGAACACTGAAAATGTCCTCATAAGTCACCTACATATTGTAATACCTATGTCATACCCATGTCATTATACAAATTTGTGTCCTCATAAACCACATACACCTACACACCCATTTTTGATGCACTTTTATATCAAGTCATCTTTATTTTGATAGCACTATACACAATAGTAATCGTTTTAAAGAAGCTTAAACAGAAAAGTAACAATCTAAGATGTAAAAAGCAATGTAAAGACTTAAGCTTAAACGGCATGAGTGTGTACAGTAGAGAGAAGTTCAGAAGGTCAGCTGGAAATTTTTTCAGTCAGACCCCAGAAAACCTGTAGTCCTCAAACGTTCTCAGTGGTATTAGTGGTTTTCTTTGCTGTTTGCTCACCTGTAGATTCCCCAGGCCAGTCAACCCGAGTCAACTTTCTTTTCAGTTGTTCGTAGCCTCCAGTAATTTCTCAAAGAACTTAAATCTGAAAATATTGTCCGCTCCGGGGAGCTTCCATGCGCCATCGATAGGGGGCGGAATAATACTGCTTTTTGCTTCGGTGATGTTGGCACACACATCGCAGGAGGGAGATTAAAATTCGACATCATCAGACACCACATTAGTTTATCAAACCTGATGTATTTTATTTAAATACATATACCCATAAAAATAAAAGTCATTTCACCAAACATGAGCTGTAACATTCGCATGCAAATGTATGTGTATTCATTTAATTCGCCAATTGAAGTGTGTGGAATTAAAAGAGGAATTTAGTGTCACGAGCCTTTAAGAGTGTACACCAAGTTTAAATAAGTGCACAATTTAATGTAGTTTAAGTTTTATCTGGTCTGGCACCATCACACAGTTCCAGTGCTTGGCTGCAGCTGTTCGCCCAGATGCTTAATATCCGCTGCTTTCTGTTCCTCACGACGACATGAATGCGTTTGAACCTGTACGTTGTGTAGGCTTCTCAATGATGTATTCATATGGTTAAGTATGTCTTTAATTATAGCTGTACTTCAGGGTTATTATTATTAACTATAATTTACTTAAATTTGGAGTACTAAAATCACTAAAACGGAAAAAAAAAATATTTCCTTTTTAATATATAGATTTTTTTCTATGTGTATATATATTTATATTATTAAAATCTATATTATGTATTTATATTTTAAATTTATAAACGTATTTTTCTTAAATTTATACTTGCATGTGTATTTAAATATTCGTAATAAATATACACAGCACACACAATTGGGTAAAAAAATTATTATTTTTTTTTTTAACCAAGATTTAAAATCACCTGTAAAATCTGACAACAACTATATATCATAAAAGTTTAAAAAAGCGTTTAAAAAATAGTGTTAAAAAGCTTGTTTTTCAGGTTAGGTCATCTAGTGTGCACATGCGCACTTCTATAGACGCAAGTCTCAGAAAGCTTTGGTTGACTTTAACAATTGGCTCTTTTGCTCAGAAGGCGGGGCTCTTCCCTGTTCAAAACTATATAAGAGACACATCCTGGGTATTCTATAAACTTTGATGATTCTATTGAACTTCTGATTTGGTTTTTGTTTCCTAAATTAAACACTGGCTTTTTTAAAAATTTGTTTACTTTTTGTTACGCACCTGTTAACCTGGACGAAAAGTGCTACTGTAGATGCAGCCCAACTTATGTCAAATGGTGAGGTAAAACACACTTTGCTCTGCTCCTTTGATGAGGAAAAACAAAGATAAGTTGCAGAACAGAGAGCAAGAGGGCACTGGAAAGAGGGACAGGCAGGTTTAAGGACGTAAGATGAGCTGCTGTTGTTCAATACTCTGAGACGTCTGGCTATATTTGGACGTCTCCCCTGAGATTTGGTCCATGCCAAGTTGGGCCTTTCCCCCCTCCTTTTCCCATTTTCCATCAATCCTCGGACTAATAATACCAACTTTTCCACATGACGAGGACGAGCGCGTTCTTTACGTGTCAAGATTTCAAACGCACGTGCCAGCGCTGCCTCTTTACTCGTCTGCCTCTTTTATATCTCTCTCCTGTTGTTACTGTTGGCCGTTCGGCGTTCTAGCGTGTGAAACGTCTCGGCCAAGTCGTGGAGAGACAGCATATGCCCATCTCTGCCTCTCTCTCTTTCTCTCATCCTGACATGTGTGTCCTCCTCCGCCCAGCGGCCACCTGTGAGTCTTCCTGTGTCCCTTCTGCCGTTGCTTCACGAACGTTCAAGCTAATCTCCATCTCCTCGCCAGCGGGTACTGCTGACGTGCTAACGGCCGCAATCAACGCTGACGTCCGACCGCAGCTACTGCTAAAGGATGCCTTTCTCCAGGCCATTACATTCTTAGACAGCTTTACTCAAATACATTTGAACTTTTACAAAGAAAACATTAAAGTTTTTGCACTTTAAAATATTGGGTGGTTTTTGAACGTCGTAGGGTTGTAACTTAACCCTCATAGACAATGTTTAGAAAATGGCCTAATAATCTAGGCTGGCCTGCCTGAATATAGACTTGGTTTATTGTTCACAGATGCAGAGCATGAATTTCTGCGTGAAGTTTCAGTAAAGTGTAACAAGGTAAGATGGGAAGTCACAAAACATTTCATATTTGCCAACTGTTTTACAACTGAAGAACTATACAACCAACAATAGTATCTAGCTTTTATTTCTTCTCAACTACTGTACGTTTAGCTACTTTGCGTGATTGGTGTAGTCTAATTCCTTTTCTTAACATCTTATTGCATATGTCAGCAAAATGTTAAGTTCAAAATTAGACTCTAAGACCATTTAATGGTAAACATAAATTTAGATGATCAATTATGCCAGTATTCTCTATGACCAGATTTACTTTCATGGGCTTTTAGCTGGTATTTTTAGGACAGCAAAAGAGAGTCAGGAACGGTAGTGAGAGAGAGATGAGATGAGGACATGAGCCAGGCCTCAAACCTGGATCCCATGAACCAACAGATTGTACTGTCCATACCAACAGATGTTATTTTGTTTAGACCTATAAATATAGTGTGAATATCGTCAAAGCAAAAGAGACTTGTTACGATTATATTCACTTATTTTTGACTCCCGTTTAAATGATGTGGATTAATTGTGTATTTCAAAGTTTTGTGATTGATTCAAACTCTTTGACACAAAATGTAGCATCCTAGGTCGTACTGTAGCATCCTAAATGGCATCATAGAAGGTTATAGCATCCTTGATGTTCATACATTTAAGGGGTTATCGGATTCAAAATTCACTTTTACATGTGGTTTGAACTGAACTTTGTTTTGGCAGAGTGTGTACACAACCACCCTATATGTTTTTTTTTTTAAATCCCCATAAATCATAACCCCTTTCCCGGAACAAGCTGTTCACAGATTCTTGGATGTGTGACGTCACACAGACCAAGGCAATCCCACAATAGTTGAATGACAGTAGCTTTTCAGCACAGACTGGACTGAATCGGAACTGAGTCAGTGGGCTATCAACAATACGACATTGTTTTAACACCGGAGCAGGGGTAGACAATCAGGTCTCCTAAGTAATTGAGGTGTTTTGTTGTTGGATGTAGTAATGAACATAGCTGCCGTCATTTATTCCTGACACCTTAGCTGCTGAAGACGCAGTGCATTAACGTTACTATTGTTAAAGAAGGGATGCACCCCCTGTGTCTACCTAAATGCGTCTATGTTGGTTCAAATCACTCTAATCAGTTTCACCTACATAAGAAGTGAGTGTAAGTTGTTATTTTTTTAATGGATGTTTGCAAATCAACTTGCCTAATTGATGAGTGCTGTCAGTACACGATCCGTTCCACCTGCACGATCCGTTCTGCACATGCACGTAATTACGTAGAAAACATCACGGTTTCTCCACACTATTGGTATCACGCACACGCGATGAAACAATTGATGGCCAGGCGGCACAACTGGCGGCATGTTTTTGTAGGCTACATTGTGTTTTTCATTAACAGTTCACGGCGGGTCAATTTTGATGTTTTTAAATGTAGCTTGCGCTATGCATTACGATGTGTTTACGTGGTTGTAACGGAGTTGTTACATAGACTTTAATCCACATGTAACGAAAAATGTGGCTTTCTGTCACTGCTACCCTTCAATATCCTCCATACTTTATAATTCGCCACAACCCTGCGCAGCTGATGGTCTGTGAACCCACAGTCCTGTGCGAACCTACATTATGGTGCATGATGACAAGTTGACCGTTCCAATATGGATATGTGGTTAAATATATGTCTATATGTCTATGTGTGAGATTTCTCCCACTGATGGTTTACCCAATAACATTTTGACAATACAGTTTGCCAGTTGGTGGAAAAAACCATTGTAATGCAGCCATGGAACAAGCAAACGAACCAGATCAAAGATTGGATATTCTACCGGACCGGTCACGTTGACTTTTTACAATATGGACAATTTTAAGTTTTGGTGAACTCTCCATTTAAAGTAGGGTAAACAAGTTTTAAAGATGTACTTTTGAGGATACTCAACAGCTCAACAAGTTGAACTCTGCATATTTGAAGTCCAGGACTGCTGAATTAGGCAATCAACATCCAGGACCAGAATAATGGATGAATGAGTGATGTTTGCTTGCACTTGTGTGTGTGTATGTTCACTTGCAGAATTCAAACATGTAGGATTTCTTCTGCCTCTCAACTTTTTTTATTACACCTTTTTCACCCTTAAAAAAAGCAAATCGGCGAGAAAAATCCACCTCCTGAGCTCTAGCACAGAGAGAAACTTAAATTAGGCTACAGCGTTTGAGCGGTCGATGGTAAAACCCGAACTAGATGTGGTACACACAAGCATACGGTTACAAACAAGATTATAAAGTACAATTTGCGGCCATGCCGAAAATATTGCATTCTCGGAGTATGAAATTGCTACCAATATTATGTCTAGACTTCAAAGAATGAGAGTAGAAATGCCTCCCAATCATGGACGCCATCTGTTTAAGAAGAGTTATTTAAAAGAGAGAGAGAGAGAAGATGGTCTAGAGGAAGAGAATAGGGAGGGAGGAGGGTTACAGAGAGAGAGAGAGAGTTAGAATAAATCCTTACCACATAATGATTACGGCTCACAAGTCCTGCCTCTGATATGGAGCGCAGAAGGAGCCGGGATTACAACTACAGTAATCTGAGCACCGCAAGTGCACTCCACAGCCACAGACGAACACATCAACTCCAGCAAAACATCAGGGGTCAGGGGAAACTGAAATGAGGCACCTGCGAACGGGACATCGCTTTACAACTACAGAAGTCAAGAAAATAATTACAAACTCCAGGGAATCAGAAGCTAAAATATCTGTTGGCAAGTAACCAACAGCCTGCTAAAACAAGAAGCTCCGCCTGTCGGCCTGTGCCACCTGTGTGCCCTTCTAACTGCCAGTTTTTGGAGTAATCCGTGGTGTCTTTTACTGCAACGAGGACTACACTTGAAGAACATGTTGGAAACAAGGTAACAGGGTAAACGAAATCTGTCCGTCAGACTGAAAAGAACTCGGAATACAACGAAAATTCCATTTCCAATTGTACAGAACAACAGACAATTTCGAATTGAGTTATACTCTAATGTTCTTTTTGGAACAAAACTGCAAATTTATGTCTGATTTGAATGCAAATCTAGACCCGTCCAATGAGAACTGAGACACATGCGTCTATCTAACCAGTGACCATTCTGGACGAGGAGCTCTATGCGCGTCTGCACCAGGACACTTGTAGACGGTTGTCTCCTGCCTCTCATTTCTCCTCTGGCATCCGCTCTCCCTCCATCTCTCCACGCCACCCCCCCAACCCTCCCCTCCCTCCCTCCATCCGTCCCACCCTCCCCTCACGGAAGATGATGTGACCTTCTGCCAAACTGCTAGAGACCATGCCACTGTCACAGTGGGCTGTTCTGTCTACACTGAAATAGAATCAAACAAGAACCACGAGAGAGAGAGAGAAAGAAGGAGGGGGGCTGGGGGGAAAAAAAAGAAGAAGAAAAAAAATCAGGACGAGTCACAGAGGAGAAAATGTGCTGTCGGGCGTCCGGGCTGGATGTGGTTTGCCAAAGCAGGTAACTGATCACCTTCACTTTCGGCAGGGATGTTTCTGGAGCACATATACACGTAGATGCACTTTAAATGGGATTTTTGAAGTTGCGCACCTGTTAATTTCTGCTTTTAGTGAAAGAACTGGCAATTCTTTTTAGGATTTGAGCAGTGTGAATGCTAAGTGTGTTTGGGTTATGAATCGTCCTGAAAGTGGTCGACTGTGTTCGGACAACTGTGTCATCTCAAGCTGGTGCACCCACAGGTTGGATGCTTGTTGAAATAGTAAAGTTGTCATTCATGTCAGATCGACACCAGAAAACAAACAGTGTTGTTGCTGTAGAATAGTTCCTGACTTGCAGGTACAACAAAGATCAATCACTTCTCAAAGCAGACGGAGCGCAATTCCCGTTAAAAGTCATGGTGCTGGAATGTTAAAGCGGCAGAAATTGAATTCCGTTGAGAGGTGAACTGAGAGATCTTGGATAGGAAGCAATGACAGCTTTCAGTAATTACTGTTGGGAGCAGTTATTATGGAGCACACACTGACGCATTTGGGATTCGTCCCGCTGAAGCTGTGATAATGTGCCACTTTCGAGGGTGCTTCATAAGAACAAGGTGGATAATGGAAAGAGAGGTGTTTGGGATGGCTAGAAAAATACGAAAGCTGGTCTATCAGATCCAATCACGAGTAATCTTGTGCAAAATGCTCAGGGAAAGTTATTAGGAAATCGCAGTGGTGGGTGACAGTTTCAAAATTAGAAAGAGCCCAGCTAAATATATGCTCCAGGGCAAATGGAAAAACATCATCTCAATCATAATTATAACTCTTCTGTCATCAGTCAGATCAAGATGCTTTTCAGGAATAAAAAATAAATAGTAAAACAGGAGATGATTATTAACATTTTTTTTTTTAAATATATGTGTGTGGAATATGAGTAGAAATATCATTTATTAGCATTTATGTACAAAAATGTAAGATTTTATAGAATGACCTGATTGCCCTTGTATCCTTGTTCTCCTTCAGAGCAGTGCTTTTCAGTGTAATACTTTTTATTATTATTATTAATCATCATTATTAGAACAGTGTTTTGTGAACTGATATATGACCTGATATGATTTTACTTTTGATAATAAGAAAGAACTTTGCCCTCGCAGGAATAAAGTCTACAATTAAGCTCAGTTGATGATGGGTTAATTATGTTGCATAGTTACAGTATAATCTCTGTAAGTTTATTTGCTGCAAAACGTACAGAAGATCTGTGTAGGGTTGGCACTGTGTGTGTAGTGTGTACTATGAAGGACACAGTGTACAGTGCGTTATATTAAAGTTTAGGACAGTTACGTCAAGTGGCCGGCTGTTACGTCAAGACTACGGGGTGTTCTCTCCCCATTCATGATTTAATCACAGGCTTTTACGTTCTGTATCATCTTGTGTAGATCAGTTGAGAAATCAAGAAGTGCTAAGAAGTGCACTTCACTCGATTTCTCAAGGTTATCCTCTTGGAAGTCAGCAAAAACTGTAACTTTATCTTGTCACTGGGCTAATAAACTCAAAGGTTCGCCTTTGTACCTAATTAACACCTATAAGAAATACATTAGTGCCTTAGGGGTGCAAATTATTATCTTAGGTTGCTAAAGTGCACCCTTGGGAGTTAGACAAGGCACAAATGTGTACCTTTGAAAGGAACTGTCCCAGTAACAAGTTCAAGCTACAGTTGTTCACTTTTTTCACACAGATGAGACCCAACAGATTTTGTAGTTGCTGCAACAATGCTAGAGGTTTTTCAGAATTATAGGTGGTTGCTAGGGTGTTTTGGGTGGTTGCTAGGTGTTTGTTTATTGGTCAAAGGTAAAAAAAAACAAAAAACACATGCCCAAGTCTCAACCATATTTTTCATCCTAGATGTGGCTCAGTTTCCTCCCTTTTTGGTGTTTGTTCAGTTGTAGAGCTGACATAAAGGAAGTAATAGAATGTTTCTGAACATTTAGATGTTTTTATTTTATAAATTGCATGTGTAATGTTTTGTTGAGTATTGGATCCATCTAGGTTTTATGGCTCATATAGTACAATATCGATGAGATAATCATTTGTCACTCTTTATCTCCCAATAATTTGTCTTTGTAAAATGATATTTAAATGCTTATGTTTATAATCAATGCTCTGTGGTTTTTATTGTGGGGCAAAACATATAATAACACATGTTATAATAATACAATGAGATGTGATGTGCTATAATAATAATAAATGAGGATAAATATTATACTTGGTAAAAAAAAAAGTAGAAATGATCAATAAGACAACCGAATGCATCTAATAGATAGTGGTTTGCCAGCAGTTTTTGATCACATTGGTAAAGTTAGATACCTTAGAAGCATCTTTATATTCATAAGCATCAGAAACAGAAATAGAGACACACAATCTTAAATATGAGCGAAGATGATCAGAGAAAGAGCTTGGGAAAGTTGAGCCAAGATGTGAAGGGGGTGAGTGTGTGCTGATTCTCAAATGCCGTGTGCTCTTCTGTGTCAGTGTGTGTTTGTCCACCCTGTTGTGTGGTGGACAAGTCAGTGCAGTGTGGAGCCAGCGAACCCTGGGATCAATGCATCTGCTCTTTGCTTACACAAAACACAACCGGCATCGAGCTGAACGTTCACTCGCCTTATCGGTCAACACTCAATACTTGCAACACAACACTAATCGCACCCGAATCTGTACGTTAAATAAAATTTCATCTAACCACTAACTATAACATTTCTTATTACATGGCTCTCTGGAATGCTTGATTCTGATTGGTCAGTTGAGACATTTGCAGGTTCGTTCTTTTCGAATAATAACCGCTCCAAAGTAATAACGCGTAGCCGGTACTACTTGTATGTTTAAAATCCCTCCGCGCCAACAAAGATTACCGTTTGGCGAAACACTTGACAACATAAGGTGCAATTTAATACTTGTAAATAACTAAAATACATCCGTTATTATATATTCATATGTAGATGTTATGAATTGTCTTATTAACATTTGAATGTAGTCACGTGGTACTATATCGTTTCGCGGAAGGATAAAATGTTAATTTAAAATTTTTTTTTATTCATTTTCATGTCCAATTTTTTTCCTTATGTGGCAAGTAGCCGTGTAATAAGCAGGATAATGTACAGACAGCGTCGGGTCTTGATCACACTGTCGGGGCTTATTCCTGCGATAACTACCGGCTTGCCTGTACATTATCCCTTACTTACCAAGCAGTTTTCAGATAACCTGTGCATGTCAAACCATAGCTAGATAGATGCATTTGGCAATGATATACAAACAGTGTTATTAACTAAAACCATAAAAACCTTGCATTGAAATTGCATAACTGAAAAAAAACGTCATTTTACTTTAGTGTAACCATGCACTAAAATGTAAAATAAAAAAAACTGTTACCATAATGAATGAATCACTGAATTAAATCAGAATATTAGAATATTGTCAATATTAATCCTAACTAAAATAGTAATAATCCTAAAATAATCCTGTTTATAACACACTAGCATGAAGGTAGTAACGTTTGCCTGAACAAGCACCACTTATTTTCTTCACAAACTTTGTATTTTGAATGTAAGATTTGTTTTCGGTGTAGCAGGGTGTCGACCAGTGCAAATGGGTCAAATCAGCAGTCAAACAGACATTTCTAAACAGATGCTGTCTTAATCCCTACTACGGCCAAACACGGAACCACACTGATGCACAAAAACCTGTTTGTGTAATACAAACACTCACCGAGCTACACCACAGGTGAGCAAACACGCTTCAGTGACAATGGGACTAAAACATTTCAACTGTTGATGTGAGGGATTACATTACATTCATTATGTGGTCTGAGATCACCCAATGCCACAGAACGACATTCAATCTTTGCACAGAGACACATGGAGTAAATGAATTACTCTGGGGCAGCAGTGCTCCTCTTGCTGGCAGTTTAATGAATAGATGTTGTTTTATGAAGATGAGCCTGAAAGCCATAATGACAGTGCAGTAAATTCAACCGTTTGAACTATGAATGTTCACCCAAAATGAACAATTCTGTCCTTGTTTAGTTCTTATGAGCTCCATATCTTTGTGTTACTCAACAGGAGATGTTTTACAGAATGTTCTCGCTGCTCTTGAGTCTGGGACTATATTCCTTATATTCTGAATCCATAAAATAGCTCAGTTTAAGGAACTGACCAAAACTTTCCACACGTTCTCAGAGTGTGAACAAAATGTTACGCAGATTCAGAAAGGGTGGGTAAATGGTGATGTTTTGTTTTTGGCTGAGCTTCTCCTTTAAGGCGGCTTTGTTGTCCAGTATTTTAGAGGAGTGACTGGCACGGCTCACACCGCTTGATGAGATCTGTCTCTCAGAAACAACATCCAGCGCTGCATCACACCACACAGGACAATGCTTCGTCAGCAAGTTGTTACATTATGTGTTGCCCAGAGCTGATCAGCTTAATGAAATGTTGAAATGACTTTAAACTGACTCCCTCCGTGAGGACAATCTGATAACAACAACACACTCTTAATGGTCATTCTCAAAATATGGAGAATTAAAAAAAAAAAATTATTTAAAGGCACGAATGCATCAAGCATTTTAAAGGGATAGTTCACCCAAAAATGAAAATTTATGTTTATTTGCTTACCCCCAGGGCATCCAAGATGTAGGTGACT
>JAUMHQ010000048.1:17202823-17220282 GCA_032361165.1 Enteromius paludinosus
CACCTACATCTTGGATTGCATGGGGGTAGGTAAATAAACATCAAATTTTCATTTTTGGGTGAACTATCCCTTTAAACTCAAGTGAAGTATAAATATCCAAAAACTGCACTTTCTCAGAAAGTTTTGCATGGTAATATATACAAGGCAGTGTTAATGTGGTCTTGGCTAAACAGATTCTTAAACTGCTGCTGTGGGAGAGCAAGTACCGGCATCCTCAACATGCTGCTGTGAGCATTTAGCAAAATACTACTGCTGCACACGTTAACATATAAGAAATAACCCCAATATGTAAGGTGCATGAATCACCATGTAGCAGATCTAGACAGGTGGAGCTGGGGAAGGTGGAGGGTTTCTGAATGTTGAGCAGAGGCTCATTGGCTGTTGATATGAAAAGAACCAATCAGCTTTGACATGTGAAGACTGATGTGCTCATATCAGAGTGATTTAGAACCTGTGCCATCAAAAATTTCATGACAGAACTTTGTATGTACATATTTGTACTTGGATACTATATACTGTATAAATAGGTCTGTTTTTTTATCTTTTGTAAAAACTACAGTTCTTGGGGTTTATGATGTTTAAATGTAAAGAGAAAACATAAATACTGTGATAATGTTCCTCTTGTGTTCCCACAGGATAGTCGGACACACTGAGCCTTACACCAAACTGTGCTGCAAAGGCTTTTGCATAGACATTTTGAAAAAGCTCTCTCGCAACATCAAGTTCTCCTACGACCTCTACCTTGTCACCAACGGCAAACATGGCAAGCTGGTGCGAGGGATCTGGAACGGGATGATTGGAGAGGTGAGAAAACGAAACTTTTTTTTTTTTTTAAGTCAACACAATTCACCCAATTTACTTACATAACACACACTGCTGGTCTTCTTTTTCCATCTGCTGCAGCTTTCCAATCATACTCTAAGAATAGGTTATTGCACATATGATCATAAATATGAGAAATCAGTTGAAATTTTATGGCATGTAAAGACATACATTTGATAAATACTCATAATTACACAAAATAATTGGATTAAATGAAAATGTCATAAATACAACAAATCTTTATTACAAGATATAAAGTCATAATGTCAGAAATAAAGATGATAAAAATTATAATGAATTGATTATGTGCTCTAAATAAAGTCATTTTTTGAGAAACAAAGTTATAATTATGAGATATTAGTGTTAAATACAATTATATATAATTTATTAATTATGTATCATTTAATATATAATTTTACAATTATATTGTGAGAAATAAAGTTATAAATACTGTATAAGATGAAAAATGTAATAAAAAATAAAAATAAAATAATAAATATATAATAATATTAAAAATAATAATAATGAGGTATTAAGCCATACATATGTATTATATATAAATATTATATATATATATATACTGTAGTTCTATAAGTTGTTTAGCATCTGTGATGTCACACTGAACAAGAAAACAAAGCCTAAATCTATATGAGAGAAATACTGTTGACTGCAGAATGGATCTAAAAGCTGGTTCATTCCAGCAGACGTGACTGGCATCGAAATGATACACACAACCTTGCAAATAAACATCTCCATCAAGTAAGTGTACGTCTGATGCACAGCGGTGTCTAAAGAGTTTCAGACTGTGACTTGTGCTCCTGCTTTGTCCTGTTTTTTTTTTTTATTTTTTTTTTTTTTTAGAAAGACTATTGTGCTCATTCAGGCATTATGCATGCTGTGGGTTAACCAGAGAGAGAGAGAGAGACTGTAAATCTGAAACACACACACACACATAGTGATTACACGACAAGCACGGCCACAACAAACATGTTTCCAGATATAAAAGCAACAATTTACCAAAAAATGACAATTCTGTCATCATTTTTAAACCCATATGACTTACTTTCTGCTGCAGATGTCTAGACAGTTCTTAATTATATGCTAAATATACTAAAATCTGGTAGAGATATTTAAAAAAAAGATATTTTCACTAAAAATTTAAAATAGTAACACATTCAGTTTAACATGAAGGCAGAACTAAAGCTCATTTTTTACACTGTACTGTATGTGTGTGTATGTACTGTATATATATTATCTTTCTTCTCAGGTGTTTTATAAGCGAGCGGACATGGCCATTGGTTCTCTGACCATAAATGAGGAGCGCTCTGAGATCATTGACTTCTCTGTGCCGTTTGTGGAGACTGGCATCAGTGTGATGGTGGCCAGAAGCAATGGAACTGTATCTCCGTCAGCCTTCTTGGGTATGAAATACTACTTTTACAGCAAAAAAACCTTTTACAGCATTCAGAAACATTGCACTAAACTGAAAACGGCACAGCTGGTCATGTTTTTTTGTTTTTGTTTTTTTTTACAGCTAAGGCATATGCACATATGCACATATGAAAGTGAAGAAAGTAGTACTCTGTATGTACAGTATAATTGAAATCAAGTAGAGCTTTACAGTAATCGCTAATTTGCCTTTATGTGGCTAATAGGCTTTTCAATACATCTCATAAGAACCGACTAAAGTTTTTCATGCTGAATGGTGGTGTTTTTTATTATAATATGCTCAAAGTGCTAAAAATAGATTTTTCTAATATTCTTAAGTGGGCTGGAATTAACTGTGACATTGAAAGGGTTTTTAATCTGCCAAGAAAACTAACAAATTACACCAAAATCACAATGTGAGTAAAAATGGTTTGAACTTAAAATATTGTTATTTTAATATTATTCATGCATTAAGAATATTTAGAATTGGACATTTTTATTCATTTTATTATTTAATTGCAGTGTTCATTCTAGTCATTTTTCGTTTTGGTTATCAAATTTGTTTTAGTTTTTTTACTTTGTATTTATTATTTTATTTTAATTTATTTTTATATTAGATTTAGTCATTTCAGTAATTCAACTTTTACTTTCCAAGGTAACACTAACACTACTAATTTGTCATATATTTATATTTCATCAGCAACACATTTTTGGTTGATGTTTTTCAACAGACTACAAAAGTGTTGTTTTGTGAGTCTTAAATCCTATGTTGACACTATTTCATTTTCACTGATGTGGTCGGTTAGCCATCCCCTAAATCCTTTTGCACATTTTTCCATAATACTGCAAACAATAAACTTTCCCACAACCCAGAATTCATAATCAAAAACTGTCATTTCATAAAACAAGATGTAGTTATAAATATTTACAGTGCAGTCTTACTTGTGTTTCTCTTGTTTAATGGCGTATGAATCATGTTGACTTTAATTTGCACCTCATTTTGCGTGTATACAAATGTAAAAAGGTTTTGCAGTCCTACTAGAATAAAAAGCGTGTCATTCAGGAATAACATCATTTGCTTCATCTGCTTTTCTCTCTCTCTCTCTCTCTCTCTTCCAGAGCCCTACAGCCCAGCGGTGTGGGTGATGATGTTTGTCATGTGTCTTACAGTCGTGGCGGTGACTGTGTTCGTGTTTGAATACTGCAGTCCTGTGGGCTACAACCGCAGCCTGGTCAGTGCCAAAGGTCAGTGTTCACCACCTCTGTTAACTCTTCGGGAACTGTGACAGATGTCAGGAAGAGTGGCAACCTAAAACTTCATCATACCTGTACATGACAGCTTTGACAGAACGTAAGCTACATGTAGAAGAAATATCATTCATGTAATCAGAGGTGCAGGCTCAGAGGCTATGTTCTCACAGCTCATGTAAATTCATTGTGTATTAGTTTTTAACTCATTTTGTTAAAATAGACAAATAAGATAACTGACATACAGTAAGAGCTGAGAGTTAGACATCAATTGGTTTTTTAATGAGCTCATCTTGAGAAATCTGATTGAAGGGAGGCTCTTTGATGAAATTACTAAGGCATTTTTGTCAGAAGAAACATCTCAGGAGAATTTACTTTACATTTAATCAAGAAAACAAATAAAGAAACAACTATATTTATTCTCCTATCTATCTGAACAACAAAAATCTAAATACATGTCTCACAGAACTCTCAAAATCTCCTTTATACATTATATGACTTCTAGAAAGCCAAACACTGCTGTACCAACAATTTCAAAACTGATTATTTATTAAAAAAAATAAAATAAAAAAGATTCCAACCTAGAGTAATAGCCAAAAAACCCTGAATAACTTTATTATTCTCTATTTTAGATCCAGGTGGTCCGACGTTCACCATTGGGAAGTCGGTCTGGCTGCTGTGGGGGATCGTCTTCAACAACTCCGTGCCCATTGAAAACCCCAAAGGCACCACCAGTAAGATCATGGTGCTGGTGTGGGCTTTCTTTGCCGTGATCTTCCTGGCCAGCTACACGGCCAACCTGGCAGCCTTCATGATCCAGGAGCAGTACATCGACACCGTTTCTGGACTGAGTGACAAGAAGGTAAGAGCTGCCAGCGTCTCTCTTAGCCAAATGACCAATCTAGGGCATGAGTTTTAATTAAAGCCGTCACTCTGTGGAACTACAAGAGGAACATATGCTGATAATATATATGGATATGTACACTTTCATGATGAAATACTGCGATTAAAGTACTAATCACAACTTTGTGTCATTTTAATAAGACGTTTATGGACAATTTGAAGCATTAAAACGGTTTTAAATACTGACAGCAGGACAAAGTGCTTCGAGTATGATGCCAAAGTTTCTTTTTTTAATATAAATTTTTATATGCTGGTGTTGTTAATCATGTACTGTAAACTAGGTATTGTTTCAGCCATCAAGGATCAAGGATTGTGTTTAGTAGTAAGGATTTTGCTGCTTCTTCATTTTGAAATGTGTCTACTAATCAACTGCATGTTAGCCTAAGCTGCTCAGTTAACTATTTATCCTATTTAGATAACTCGGTGACACAGTTTTAATCAGTTGTGTTGGGACACACCAAGGTGAAGAGATTTACAATGATACTGAAAGCTGTTACAGCTGACGAGCCTCAGATGGAATCTGTTAAAGAGCAATTTTGAAGACAAAGTGAGACTTCAAGCCACAAGACTGTCATTAAAGAGCCACACGGGTTGACTACCAGGGAGTTAGACACTGACAGCAAGATGTTTTTGTATGCATTTGAATTCAGGAGTGTGCCTGGGAAGCATTACACAAAGAACGAAACGCCTGAAGGACAAAATAGCCAGAGGGCAAGAATATCACACAATAATCTAACTGTTGCTTCAGACTGTGTAAACTTGCATAGCTGCGGTTTAGTGCACTTGCATTTGTAGCAACATTTTTTCATTTCTATATACTGCATTGTTGCTGTATTTTTACCATAAACCTAGAAGGAATTTTCTGCTCTACATTACTTAGCTAGCAGTAAACTTTTGGTATGGGCAGGGCCACAGGACAGATGACAGACAACGCTCATGCTGTCAGATGGCAGCAAACACACTTAAATTGAGGCATTCACTTGCACTGGAGTCCGTCACATGCGCTCAGCCGAAAAACAATCACGTCCATTCGCTCCTTAGAGACTTTTCTCCTTCATTCACACCAGGAAGGTTACCTACATTACAGCACAATTATTCATGGCTTGAGTTCTGAAGTGCTGTCTTAGTGGCTATTTTACATTTATTTGATATTACATTAACAGCACTTAATGAAAATGGCCAGAATCATGTAAAAAACTAAATGAGGAGAAATTTAGCAAGGGAAAAGTAATATTGAAAATCCTTGGATGTTTGCTCAGGCGGCTGAGATAATTTGTCGTCTTTGTGAGGGACAATCTGAGGTTCAAATGTTAGAATTTAAACAGAGCTGAGAATTAATTGACTGAGAAACACTTGGGGCTCAAGACAGAAAAGAGCCATTGACAACCCAATGGCTTTGGTCCGACTGTTATCACTGCAGCCATTTTTTCCCCTTCCTGAGGATTAATTTCAGTCATATTCTCACTTGTAATTAGATTGTATTTAATGTGGCATTTGCAGATACAGGATCGTGAGAATCCTTGGATGAAGGCAAAGACGAAGGCTGAACCTAGAATAAATTCCCATGCAGAAATCCAGCTTAAAGAAAAATCAATCACGCTTTCCAGCAGCGTAGCATTCCCAGCCAAAAGCCATTACTGGCATATCTAAGGGTCCTGGAATCTATTAAAATGCATTAATCCTTAACCAAGTAACTCATCCAGGGATCTATTTTTACCCATTTTTTTTTGCGCACAGTTAATTTAAACATGCTAACTTGTTGAAATGCTACCTTTCAGTTCCAGAAACCGCAAGACCAATATCCTCCGTTCCGGTTTGGGACCGTGCCCAATGGCAGCACAGAACGAAACATAAGGAGCAATTATCCCGAAATGCATTCCCACATGGTTAAGTACAACCAAAAAGGTGTGGAGGATGCGCTCAACAGCCTCAAAACTGGGTGTGTTTACTGTAATTGTCTCTTGAATCTTTGAAACAAATCTGTCCGCAGTGTATTATCTTCTCTGCTAACATGTATCGTTTCTTTACTGCTAACAGGAAGCTGGACGCCTTCATATACGATGCAGCTGTGCTTAACTACATGGCCGGTAAAGATGAAGGGTGTAAATTGGTGACAATCGGTAGTGGGAAGGTATTTGCAACAACAGGCTACGGTATAGCCCTTCAGAAAGAATCCCGCTGGAAGCGCCCCATAGACCTCGCTCTCCTCCAGTTTCTTGCTGATGGTAACTTCAGAAACTTACTTTTGCCGGAGGAACTCTGATTCAGTAACTCTGACGGGAAATGTATTATGTATTACAGGTGAGACTCAGAAGCTCCAGACGGTATGGCTCACTGGTATCTGTCGTAACGAGAAGAAAGAGGTGATGAGCTCTAAGCTCGACATTGACAACATGGCTGGAGTGTTTTACATGCTTCTAGTGGCCATGGGTCTCAGTCTGCTGGTCTTTGCCTGGGAACATCTACTGTACTGGAAGTTACGGCATTCTGTCCGCAGATCTGAGCGCTTGGACTTCTTGCTGGCTATTAGCAGGGTACAGCTTATGTCGTCAGTTTTCTTTGGTGTTAGCAAATTGTTGTGCTTAAAACAAACTTTCATAAATCTATAACGCAAAGTAGCTCATTCAAAGTGATGCACTTGCAATCAGCTCTTTTTATTTCATTTATTTATTCTACCAAGGCAACTTGTAAGAACATGCATGTAGCAAAATACATCAACAAGAACACAGTGCAAATGAGAATTGTACAAAGCAGGTTTTAAGCATACCTTAGCAGAGATTAATGTTCAGGGGAACTCCAGGCAGTTAATGAGCACAAAAAAAGTCAAGGGAAAAGCTGTTAAAATAAAATTAGGGTCTTAGGGTTATGGCCATAGCTGTCAATGTCTCTTTTAAGTACATTCTTAAGCTCAACAAACTTGAAGACCTCATTTAAAAGGTGGAATATTACAAATGCATAGGCAGCTGCGTTTCTATTGGCCAATTACAGCCACTTTCAGAGATAACTATAACGCTGATAAACAGAGAATCTTATCAGTGACTGACAGTTCTCCAGGTAATTAACCACCCGTAAAAACTGCTAATAGAATTTTGATGTGGTAAAAAGTGAGTACTGTACGACTTTAATCCATCTAGGTCATTGCAGCAAAATTATAGCAAATCAATTTTTGTGAGACCTTTTCCATTCATTACTGTACTTTGTTTTAAAGTCAAAATGATAGATATGGTATTGGGACACACATCTCCATAACTGAGGCCGATGCGATGCTCATCTCGATGCATAGTCAATGATACAATACATATGAAGCAGCTTCTGATGCAGTGCAGTACAATTCACCCTTATTATGATGCAGCTCTACGTCTACCATGTTAATCTATATTCTATGTGGCTCTCTGGACACACCTAGGTTTCCATAGTGTTGTAATATGTCATATCCATGTAGCAGCAGTGGTGATGAGAGAATGCGCTTGAGAGTTTAATCTACTAACAATTGTTGGTGCAAATACTTTAGAAACTGTATTATAACACAAATGCCAACTTGTATCTAATGCACACTTATTTAACTTTAATGTTGATCTTACCATCCCTAATACATTAGCTTTTAGGTAGATTGATTTTACTATATTGTGAGGTTAGAACTTTAATTCTGTTTGCCATGGCACATAGAACTTGTAGGTGGATGCGCTTTAAAATGCCAGCCTAATTTTTCCTTGTTTCTTCCCTGCAGGGAATTTACAGCTGCTTCAATGGAGTGGAGGACATGGACCGTAAAGGGAACATGCAAAACCCAGATGTCACAACCAGTTACACTCAGGCCAACATGCTGAAGATGCTCCAAACCGCTAAGGACATTGTGTCATCTGCGAGAGTTGAAAACTCCCTGGACAATGCCACAAAGACCATTGAGAGCTGGAGTCGACGTGATCCAGAGGCAGCCAGACCTAGCCTTCCTACCTGCCTCATAGGTACAGACTTCAGCCATAGCCGCCTGCCCTGTATCGCCAGCGTTACGGACAACCACTCACCGTACCCTCAAAACATGGATAGCACCACTCAGCACTTGCTGGAGAAGCCTCACGTGGGAACACGGCCTACCTCACTGCGCTACACTCTTCCCGCACGCACCAGCCACCACCACATTTATGAACGGACGCTACCCATATCTAGCCTCAGCAGTCCCCATATTGCCATAAGAGACCCACCACCTCCCACAGCCCCGAAACCCCACGTGTACGTGGACCAGTCCTGTCACCACCCTACCTCTCGCTACGTCTCTTACCGTGACTTTCAGGTACCAGACATCTTCGTGGAACACCAGGAACCTTCGGGAAGCCATAAACAATACATGGCAGGTCTGGGTCGCAAAAAGAGGTCCCACAGCTACGTAGCAGCATCTCCGGAAACTCGCCGAAGGGACGACTACGATGTTCCCCAGTCTTGTCTGGCTGAGCTAAAAAGCAACCACCTCGTGGAAAACCACTCCCATACCACGCCCTGCATGAGAAGCCACTTCCAGAGACCTGGCTCTAGCTGCAACTCCTGCATGAAGCTGTATCTAGAACCGGAGATGGATGACGTTCCTCTTCTTGGGAAAGATAAACTGAACCGTCGCGCCTCTTTTCTCAGGGCCACGTGGGGTGGTGACAGGATCCGGCAGCTGGATGAGAAGCCCTCTACCTCTGCCTCCTCTACCAGTTGCATCAACATGCCCGATCTGTTCCCTCGAGTGGTGGTGACCAATCCCAAGCCTTCCAAGATGTACGGCAGCACTAGTAACAACCTTCGCTACAACATGGCTGTGGAGCCGGCCTATCTGGATCCAGCTCACATGGGCTCCTACCCGTACAAGCCACAGAAGTTCAAGTACTCAAAGTCCATCCGCCTTCCTTCGTACCGGGAGGCGATTCTACAGAACACGGCGGCCCTTCGGCGTTCCTCTTCCACACTAGTGCACGGACACTACTCAACGTACCTGAACTCTTACACAGACCTGCCGGTATATTTGGGTCCTCTTCCGCAAGGACCTGCTCACTTCCATGAGCATTCCAAAGACACATGCCACCTGTTTCCATGCGTCAACCATTGCCCGGAAAATGCCGCCTTGGTTCCCCGGTTAGGCAGCAGACCTGTGTTGTACCAGAGCACTGCTGTTGGAGGCTACGACGGGGCCGGGCGCTCAAACGAGGAGTCGTTGCACACTGTACCGGCATCTTCCGTGCGCAGGGACCGCAGACAGGTTCTTGTGGCACGGAACGTACACAGTCCTTATGCCCCACGGCCCTGGGGTAGGGTATCTAGTCTGGAGTCAGAGGTTTGAAGGCCTTTGAAGAGATCTCCAGAGACAGTTTTCCCTAGTGAGGGAGAAACGCTAGGAACTGCTAAATGAAGTCAAGCAAAAAAGATAAAAGGTGGACTAGAGGTGGTAATCTCAGTGCAATAATACCCTCAGACAGCAGGGATGGGAAGGGGGAATGTACAAGTGATTACTGTGGAGACTTGTTTCAGTATACTTAAAAAAAAAAAAAAAACTGTTCTTAATCTATAATCTATTGATTGTTATTTAAACTGTTTTTAAATGCCATTACACCAGTTACACTCATTCTCTGTAAACAATTGGATGTAGCATGTTTTAAGGCAGCTTTACAACCAAAAGGGTTTGAACTGAAAATCTAGTTTTTATTTACGCCAGGGCATTCAACCGTTTTAAATTTGGAGAACCACTGGACAATTTTATAACATAGCCACACAAAAATGTCTTCCAAGAATTTTCTAATTCCAGGGGTTTGAGAAAGCCATTAATTGTTTAATTTTGTCACTCCACCAATGTAATTCAGATCCGACTTCAATAATGGTGAAGAATTTATTTGCCATCTGTAGTTCCACAGCAATTTCACTGTTTAATAAATGATGGGATGGCCTTGGGGCCAAATGAAAAGAACTTCTGTCTATGTGTTTATACAAAAGAAAAACTAATTAGAGTGAAAATGAATCATGATTCATTCATTAAGAATTTTTTTACCTTGATGCATTGAAGTTGAATGCAAGATCTCACATCTTGCACGGACAATTTCCCAAAAGGCCTTGTGTAACCAACATTAGGTGCTTATCAACTGTGAAGTAATGGTGATTTTCAAAATTCAAAAATTTCTAGAAAACAAAGAATCATTTCCTCAGTGATGAATAAACGTGGCATGCTTTTACAGATCCTCCCCAAGAATGAATCTTTTATAAAATAAGAACTAGCCTTCAAAATGCACAACCTTCTAAAATCACATGCATTTTGTACTTGTAAGCAAATGTTATAGACACTCTCCTTTAATTTCCTTGCTCCCAAGGAAATACGCAGTCTAGACATCCAATATCTACAAAACATTGCATGCATATATACAGTAGCCACATAAACGTATGCCAAGGTTATATATGTCTAGGACGAAGAATGTTTCATGAATACAATTTCACTCTTCATTCGCTCTACATAGTGCATACATTACTATTCACACTCGCCAAATGGAAAAACCATTACATCTGCAGATTCTGCTGCAGGACTCTTATATATCAGTGCAGGGAATGCATGGACTGCATTAAAAAGGCATACATGGACACATTAAGCAGCGATCTTTCATTTGCTGACCTCCTGTTTTGAAGCAGCCTGTGGTGAAGTCAATGCATGGCGAGTAGATCAAATGCTGACTCAGCGTGCAGGTTGCATGATCTAGAGAGCGGTTTAATCCCTCACACCTTCCTATGTCTTTAAGATGTGACGTGGGTTGCTAACATTCATTTTCCCCGTTGAGCACCATTGTGGTCTTAGCCATTCCTGAGGGCCCCCAGAGGATTGGAAGGACTCCAGCGCTCAGCCTGTAAAGTGCAAAGGTCAGTATAATAATGGTCGGACAAATAGGCTGATTGACCCTGGGGAATAGTATGTTTAATCATGCCAACTTAGGATGATGCACGTCTGGGCAGTGGGCCAATCAGCAGGGACATGATATCGACCTATAGTGTCCACCCACCTTCATTTAGTACCCTTGAGATTGAACAGGATGGAAAAGTGACCACAAGAAACAGGCTCTTGAATGAAGAATGAAACCTTGAACTCTCCTTTCGGCAGTACCAGGGCTAGTTGGGTTGGTGGAGAGAGAGATAGCACATGTAACAGTGTCATTCGAAGCTGCTGACAGAAGAAGCTTTTCATTAAGAGAGATTTGCTCTGTGAATGTGCGCAATTCATTTCGCCGGTCATTGTTATCAGAGCAACTTTATCTGCCAACTTCCCAATCACAAGATTTATTGTCTCATCTCAAAAAGAGAATGCAGTTGGCATGCAGAAACAATCTGAGGCTTATCCTCTCATCTCCACGCTCCGATCTATGATGGTGTTAGTCTGAGCCACAACATGAATAATTGGACATTGGCAGACACTAGTCAGATGACTTTGGGGCTCATGAATGCTCATGAGTGGGAGAGGAAGGCGCGATGATAACTGGGATGTGATGGATGGATCTGTTTCATCAGGTCCTGCACAGCAGCACCTTTGATGGGCGGGGTTTCAGGGAAGAGTGGGCGTGGTTGAAGATCAGAAGTTTATGGTTTTAACGATGATCTCTGAAGGAAACAAACAACATTAATATTGAAAGCCCTTCATTGCTGAGATTAATCAAAGTTTGATGACAGATCGGTTCTTCAGGCAATACATTTTTAAGCCTTCATTTTTCATAACCGCAGGTGAAGAATGGTTTCAAGAGGCCTTATTTAATTGTTTCTAATAACAAAGGTGGGACTGTTGACATGGCAGATCATACAATGTAATTTAGGCTGTGATCAATGAATGCTGAATTCAAAGTGAAACAGGAAGACCACTGGGGGTTCCAGGTATTTAAAAAAAAACTGCAGTTTTAAAGAACAATGCTGAGAAATATTGATTATTTAAAAAAATCGGAAAGTTCTATTTTGAAAGATTAAAGATGACCTATGTAATTCCCAAAATAAACAATAGTCCCCCCCCCTACTTGCACGATTGGTTGATCCAAAACAAACAGAATTTAGGTGTCTAATGCTGCGTTCATGCTTAATTACGGTAATTCCGAGATGACAACATGTAAAATTTTACTCATAGCTTTCCATGTTGTTGGACTCAAAGGTAGCGTCTATGCAGTACAAACCTGGCTGTGGTCAGGTGGTACCTCTGTCCCTCGTCCAAGTCATAACTCTGAGAATATATGAGTTCAGGAGCATGTAAGCGCTTTGCTGTTGAAAGTGTTGAAATAGAAACACCTAATTTAGAGTAGAATGTCACGTGTTGTCGTCTTGGAATTATGACGTTGCGTGAAGGCAGCTTTAAACTTTTGAAAATAGTGGAGAAAGTATTTTAACGTTGAAGAAATAAACATACCATTCAAAACTCCAATCTTGAAACGTTAGTAAAACTACTTTTTTTTTTCTTTCATTATCATCTTTCAAACTAGATACTCGGTATGAGCTTCAGTGTCTTCACTGCCATTGGTTCGCATCATATCTCATTTGGATATAATACATACAGTACACGCCCACCTCTCATCGGCCACCCTTAAGTTGCCCCAAATCAGAAACTTTAATTGAAAATTAATTACTTCTGGTTGATTTCTTGATGCATATCTTCTGCATAACTGAAGAACCAAACCAAACTCCCTTCTCTTTATTTTTACTTCTTTTGCAGTTTGGTATTTTCCTTCTATATATAAGCTTTTTTAAACATCAGTACCGCATCTAGGCTATAACACAAGCAGACCGAATGAGCCAGACACTATTGCATTAATGCAGATAGTAAAGACCTCATCAACAATCTGCTTGGCGTCCACCCAGGTTCCAACAGACCCCGGCTGCAATCTATAAGCACTGCCCTTTCTGTGTGCATTGGCATGAGCCTCGATTTTGTGGGCAGATGCCATGACATCTTGGGGAGCTCATCAGTGTGCACCATGAGTGAGATGGCACATGGGCAGTAAAGCTGGTGTCGATGCAGCGAGCGGGGCAGCGGCAGATTGCGGACCATGATGGCATCTGATCTCCATCATCCATTACTTTATGGGTGTGCAGATGGGTCTGGCTCCCATTGGGAGGTCCCTCTCTGCTGGTCACTCAAATGGACTCTCACATCTCTCATGGGTGGTTAGAGATGAGCTGTTCGGATAATGGATAAAATGGCTTGACAGATTACAGCATGATGACTAGATTCATACATTTTGAGAGGAAAATCTAAATGGTGCACGCGAAAAAGTCAGAACAATGCCAGGGTGTTGCTATGCATTAAATAAGTTCTGAGCAGTGTTAAAGTTTTTTGTCATTTTAGTCATTGAAATGTTATAATTGAATGAAATAATTTCTCAATCAAGAGTCAAATCTGTGTTTCAGTTGCAAAAGCACTGTGATTAAAAAAATCCATGTGGAAAGAAAACAATGTCTTGGATGACTTGGAATCTAAAAATATGGAATTAGAACACGATACGGCTTGGTACAAGTTCTAGATTTTTTTCCAGTCAAGGCCAGTATCATAGTGTATTATACCATTTATTAGCATTGTACTTCTTTGGGAAAAATTTTTTTGCTTCTTTGCTTCTATGACACATTGTCGCTTAACCAACAGTTCTACCAATTAAGCACTTGAAGAACTCGTTCTAAAGCATTGAATCTGAGAGGTGCACTAGTGATCTTCTGTCATCTCGTCATGTGTTAATTTTATGACACTCTTATATGCCAGGAGCTACACACACACACACAGTAATTGATATTCTTCATACAGAAAGCAGCTATGAAACAGCATTCCCTGCACATCCTCGCCCTGAATAAATTACATCACACTCCATAAATTTTCCCAGATGTTAAGAGTCACCTTGAGAATAGCTCTCCGGATCCTATCAGTACAGGAGGAGTGTGCGAGGAAAGAGAGAGAAATGGCTTGAGGCTTGAGAGAGGCAGGACAAGCCCAACAGACAACACGAAATGAAGACAACAAAGATTAGATCTGCATGCTAATGTGAAGAATGTGTACTCATATATTCACAAGCAAGCTGCCAATGTGATGCTTTCATTTGATTCAATCATTTATTCAAAAAAAAAAAAATCATTAAATAGATGAAAATATATGACAGATGCTGAAATTGATGAAGTGATTAATGATTTTTTTTTTTGGGGGGGGATGGAGCAAACCCTAAATCATTTAAGTATTTAATAAGTAGAATAGTGGAAATTGTTACATTTCTTTGTCTGCCGTTATAACGAATTTTCACTGAATTTAATTTGGGGAGGGTTTTTTTCTTTACAAATAATGATATGTGATTATTTGAGATGAATTTGATTAATTATTCTGCATATGGTGTAATTAAATTGATTACATTATTTAATCAATTGACTGCCCTGCTTCACAATAAATCAGTGAAGTCAGTGAGGTCAGAGCAAAGGAGCTTAATATATCCAAAAATGTCCTCTTCATTTTTCATGCAAATAGAGCATGAACATTTCTTGGCAACACACTGGTACTAATTTATATCATGTCTTCCAGGGTTTGAACTGTCGGCTTATCAGCCCAGACCTTTAGCCACTGAATCATCACTACACCTCTATGAAGGCTAAAGCTATATGGACTATAAGAGGGGAAATTTATAGGCAAGTAGTCAGAGCATACTATATAAAAGAACTGGTCTGACTTTCTGAGAAACACAAACTGAGATATTTAGACGAATATTCACCCTACTCATTTTATACAATGAAAGCATATAGGTAATGCCCAGGGCTGTTCAAATAGCACATAAATAAAATCGCCATAAAAGTAGCCTCATGTTCTGTATGTCAAAGTCATACAATAACAAACTGAGATTGAAATCATTTGAGCATGTGGACATTGAAACTTGGCACATCAATGTTGGCAACAATTGACAGATTCTTCTTTTCAAAGGTTTGCAATCTCGTAAATCTCCCAATGTGTCATGGTTTCACTGACGACATTGGGATACACAACAGTATGACATATTAAACAGATTGTAGCTCTATCCCTTGCTGCCTCGTTTTTATCCATGACAAATGAAACATGGCGTCTGCTCCGATTAAAGTCTACATGGAGCTTCTTCTGAAGATTCCCGCTGATGTCAGCATTGATTGATTTCCATTTGCATAGCATAAGCATGGAATCTAATTACTGCCCGCCGTTATCATCTCTGAAGTCCACCCTCTCGGAGTTGAAAGCATCGTAGGGTGGGTTCTTGGAAACCATTAGCAGAGTGTTACAGGAAACCCTAATGTCCTTATGTGGCACTGACGCCCAACGCCAAGGCCACCAACTGTTTCAGGTCATGTGATGGAGCCTAACGCCAGGCTGATGTCCAGCTGCTTCGGGTTTAATCCCTTGAGCGTGGCAGACCCTGGACACATACATATATATACATGTGGGTGGGCTTGTGTATCTACTGATGGACTGGGGTGGGCTATGGACAACGCATGACAGAGATCCTCCTCCTTCAGCTTTCTGTTCCCTTTCTTCCAAGTGACACATACACACAACCTGCTGTGATCATTACCAAGATCTCTCATTAATTGTTTCCAAGGTTGGCACAGAGGAGAATATCACACATTTCTATCGCTTCTGTTTCCTAATTAGTTGTTCATTCCCCGTGATCAACATTTTTTTTGTCCTGTTGTGTCAAAAAAGAAAAAGAAAAGAAAAATTATGTAACTTCTTGAAGGATGATGTCATTATGGATTATAGGAGCATTGTTTAAACACCAAACAACATTGCCTTCACTGCTGGAAAAAATGGTTCTTTCGTGTACAGAAAAGCAACCAAATGTGATGCAGAATTTGAATTCTGGATGCAAATGAGCTTTGGCGAATTTGGGAAGCAAATTTTGGGATGAATTGTTTAAGAGATATTACAAAGGATAATACAAGGGAATCACTCAATAAGGTGGAAATGGCAATCTAATCAATACTCCTGGAGAAACATTTTATTAAAAAAAACATTTAAAAAAGACGAAGCATTTCATCAACAAGTTTTTCATTTTCAAAAGTTGTTCTATTTGAAAACTGGTTCAAAAGCAGTAACACAACCATTTAAATTTTCCGCTTTAGTTCACCTCACAGTGAAAATAAAATGATTTATTTAAAAAACTTTATGTTAAATATTTTATGACGTGTTTGAACACAATTATTTCAGGATTTATCTCATTTCAACAAATCCCTTGTGACCACTGACTGTGTACAACACATTTAAGCAGTCAATGATAAAGTGAGTAACAAACCACCATTCATACACGTTTCATGCATTATAGCGCCCACTAATTTTTACAGCTGAGAGAATATGAGCCAGACTGTTTAAATCCTCAGTCATTAACTACCCAGAGCTGTTGGTTCAGTTTTGCTTGATTTAAGACCTTTGAGTTATTCAAGTGTAATGAATTTAATAAACGGTACTTGAAAGACAAATACCTACAGCAGCATCTGCCACTCTGTGTACAAACAAACTGACCTTAGAAACTGTTTAGCTGTGAATATTTCAGTACGCATGTGTATTTTATTTTTCAGAGAAGCCAATGAATCATTCTTTTGAGTTGGGTCTTTTAAGTGAGTTGGTTAAATGGCTTTGCACAGTGTCCAGAATCAATTCACAATTCTTTCGGGCAACAGAGTGCAAAGATATGCCAGAACACAGAACAAAAGAATGCACAATCAGTTAAAACAAAATGCTATTTTTTGAAAAGGTAACTGTGGGAAACTTTGCGCTGAAAGTATTCCTACACTTGGGTTAAAAACAATCCAGCGTGGGTTATTCGGCAACCCAGTGCTGGGTAAATATTGGACAGAACACATGCTGGGTTGTTTTGAACCAGCTGGTTGGGTTGAATGTTCTGAACAGAAATGCTGGGTTGTTTTAATTAAGTCATCTATTGTTTAAAAATTATTATATTGTGGACATAAAAAGGGCTTAGAAATAAAACACACACACACACACCGAAATACAGGTCCTTTTCAAAAAATTAGCATATTGTGATAAAGTTCATTATTTTCTGTAATGTACTGATAAACATTAG